>CABFOQ010024036.1:0-36414 GCA_900660455.1 Gephyroberyx darwinii
TTGTAGGTCCTTATAATAACACAAAATATATAGAAAGTCATTCATTCACAAGCAAAGAATTTGGATGCCTTTCATAGATTGGTGCAGGGGAAAGGGTCTTTAGTTTGTCCTCCTTTTCTGATTCATTCCACTAAAGTAGAAATGTATACCAGATAAGAATACACGTGATGTGTTAGGTGGTCATAAAACTTGCTCTTACACAACTAGCTATTCTATAAAATAAGCAGCCCCCCATCCCCTCCACAGTCTCTCTCACACTCGACTCACATAGGGAGGAGCAAGAAAAGGTATGTCTTATTTGTCTTTGTCTTGTTGCCATTTTGTGTTATTTTAGTCAGTCTGCCAGTGAGCTGAATTACCCTCAAATAAACACATGTACCTTTATGAAATTGTTCAAAAATTGTTCAGCCTATTACAGCCCAGAATTTGATTAAGATTTACTTTGAACATTATATATTTGAGGCATTTCAATCATCGCATTAGAATGACAGAAAGGACTTCCCCATTGACGTTCAATGTTCTGCAATGGTCTGTCTGGTACACAAGAGATTAATGTTAAATAACTGTTGATTGACGGCAATACACAATATGACTTGACATGAAAAAGAGACCATGTGGATTAATGCTCCTTGTGGCAGATGTGTAACGATAATGTTATTTATTGATTTACTGTATTGATCTCTTACTGCTTGTCCCCCTCCACGGGGAGGTCAGAGGTCAGGGTCAGCTACATAACAGCGCCCCTGGAGCTGGTGTCTTGTGTATTGTTCAAGGACACTTCAACAGGTCCGTGGCAGACTCAGGGGCTTGAACCTGACTTGCCTGGGTTGGAGCACTATGCTACCGTGCTGCCCCCATGTGTTGAACAGGTTGAACAGACACAATGCTCACTTCAATGACAACATTTACCATTATAATTTTTTTTTCAAACTTTGAATGACAGAGTGGCCTAGTACTTAGAGAGAGGTTCATCTCAGATTAATTCCCTGCAACCTTCCCATCAACAGCCATGTGTCTTGTCAACATGTCCTTCATCAAGGCACTAAACCTTATAAGCCACTGGTGTTATTTTAGATGTACCAAATGTACCAAAGTGGGTATTGCTTTGGTTGCTTTTAAATGAGACTGTGCCCTATCTATGAGTTCTAGTATCCAACCATTCTCTATGTAACCATGTATAACTGTACAACTCAAATGATGGTTTCTATTTTTGGATAAATTGAGATTTTCTTCTTTATCATAGATATCCACAATGGCAGAACATGATTCTGGACGTCTTACTGCCATATCGGTGTCTGTTATCATCTTTCTTATTAGCCTGGTGTTCAACGGGCTGGCGGTAGTTGGAATCGGTAAGTTAAAGCTTATGAAATTGTCTCTATTTCAATATGTTTGCTGATTTCTCTGGTTGATTTCTAGAAGTTGTTAAGTAGCCGTTTGAATGAGTAGTGTAAGATTATTGAGAAATCACAAATAGTTTAACAGGTCAAACCCCCCTCACTACAATTCTATTTATGATTCATTCTTTGCATTTTCTTCCCTAGGTCCCTATTTGACCACCACAGCCAACGTGTCTGCTGTGTTTGACACCCAGGTCACCCCTTCAGGATGGACCTTTAACATCTGGAGTGTAATTTACGTCTTTCTGATTTCAACGATTGTGTATATCCTCACTGGTCTTTGCAGAAAGTTAGTGAGTTTTTATGTTCTCTTTATTAAAACCTCACACGTGTCTGTTTTCATTGTTAACAAAAATCTCAGCATTGTCCAAAGACCAGACCTGGGTCAAAATAGTGTTTTTAAAAAAAACCTGATTGGAATACTAGATGTGTGGGCCTTGCCATGAGGAAAATTCAGAAAGTGTCAATTATTAGCCACAGAAAAGCATACTACTGTCAAATACAGTGGTAGTCTACATTTTTTAGGCACTGATTGTGTTATCCAGTAAGGTAAACGCTACCTATCTGGATCCGAGGTAGACTAAGACAAACTATTAAAAGTATTTACAAAAACTGTTTGACCCAAGTCTGCCTAGTATATTTGTACAGTATAATTCATTGTTCTCGTCTTGCTTCTAGGAATGGCTATGGCTATGTTTACTGCAGCCCATCGGTGTTGCCGTATGGATTCTATATTAGTTGGTGCTTCAATATGTGTTTCAATATTGGCTGGCTGCTTCTCTGGGACAGAGGGTAAGAGGGTTTTTTAAAGGGAGCTTTTAAATGGCTCACTTTTCCTTGATGTTTATATGTTGTTTATTAAATTTGCAGTGGGTTTCTGTGTCACTACATGTATTTCCAACAACTTAAACTATAACTAAACTATAACAATATGGTATATAAGGTCATACCATAGAAACAATTTTCAACAAAATACGTGTTTTTCTGCTATTTTTTCACCCCTACCAAAGGTTGATGATTGCTGCACTGATTTTTCTTTTTCTGGTCATCTGTACAAACTATACCATGATACTCTTCTCCTGCCATGGACTCCATATGTATGGTGCCTGGCTCAACAAATACCACAAAGTAGACCTGTGGCTCCTCCGTCTGGTGGTTAGTATGACAGCCATATTGATATTATTGAGTATACCTTTATGCACTGCTAGTTACCAGCTTAGATTAATCTTTTTAACTTGACTTAAATTAATATTACATGGTTGTATTAGTGTGACAGAGATGTCCCCTGAGGAACAACAAATATCCACCAGTCAGCCTTGCAGCCTTGTTTCAGGCAGTTACTCTGTATTCATTTGAGTGAATAAAACTTACATACTCTTTAATATATTTGCAGGTTCAGAATGGTGTGACTATGTACACAACATGGACAACGATTGCAACTCTAATTAACCTGTCCATTGTACTGACTTATGATGCAAACATGTCCCCAACGGATGCTGCCACCATCTCACTCTCTATTTTGACTGCTGTGTTGCTTGTGTGGTAAGTGCATCAAAGGAGGATGGTCTTCACATTGGAAAATGCTTGTGACAAAGAGCAATGTACCAAAACTCAGGCATCCATCAGGGAATTTCCAAAGCAATGTATATGTATTTGATGTTTCACAGGTTTATCGTGGAAAACTTTGTCATTGACAAGCATGTGCGGTACATCCTCACTGTCTACCCTGTTGTGATCTGGGCACTGTCTGGGAACTTGGACAAAAACTATGATGCTAAATCACCCAGCCGCAACGGCTTCTTCATTGGTAAGACATGTGACATTTGTGATAATCTAACAAATATAACATCAACAAAGGTTCATTTCACTGAAGTACGACAGAGGTGGAAAGTAATTGAAAATTGAACAAAAATACTTGTACTACTAAGTACTACTTTTGTGACTTTTTAATAACTAATAACTACTTTTTAGTGACTCGTACTGATTCTTTAGTAATTTCAGATTAGACAGATACGTTTAACAACAGTAACAGTGCTTCTACTTAAAAAATATTTCATTACCTTTTCACCTCTGACTGATGAGGAAATGCTATAGTACTATAGCCTCTACAAAACTGCATTTGGTGGCAAACAGCAGAAAATCTTTATGACTACAATCATCCGTCTGAAAGCTGTCCTTACTGTATTTTCATCCCCTAGCTGTGCTGTTGGCTTTGGCATGTGCCCTGTTTGTCATAAGGATTATTTTGGTCATTTGGAGGCACATCAAACAGCCGCTCTACAAAGATGTCAGCGCTGATGCCATGTCTCCGATGGATATTGCTGAGAGGCAGAAAAAGATATTTCACTAAATGTGCAGTTTGATCAGGAATATTTTCATGATATAAGACAAGGGATACTTCATGTTCACAAAACCTAATATGTAATGGACAATTATGTTATTGTTATATTTGACACAGTTCCGTGCAATTACCATGTTAATAACTTTGATGGAAAATGTTTGATTCTGTAATGAAATGTGAATTATTTCATCAGAAATATGCATTTAAACTTTGTCTGACTGTGATCTATGAACTTTTCATGGCTCTTTTTTTTAGCATATTGATTGCTAACAGACCTTTTAAGGCACAGAAAAGAAGACTGTTTCACTGAACATGGAGCAGGGTGTGGGTTTAGAAGAATCACAAATCTCCAGAGAGAGTAGCTAGGGGTATATGTATTGGTTTGATACTTCCAAAGTCTTGGATGGGAAACATCTTGATGGAAAATATGAGTGTGGGAAATATAAATTGTGCAACAAATTTTGCATAATGTAAAGATTACAGTGAGGAACTGAGTCTCCTATTTATAGAACTGGCTGGACTTTTATTTACTATTATTTATTCATCAAACTGGCTTTCCAAAGTGGTTGTCTGGGATTCACATGGATGCCAGCACACACAGGAGTAGAGGGGAATTAATTATGCTTTGGCAAGGAAAACCTTACAACAGGACCAATTTGGGGTGGAAGTGCCAATAAGTACAACTGAAGCCAAATCTCATCTGAAAGTGATGGTGGAGAAATGTCAGGATAGATGGGAGAATGAGGAGAAGGGTAGACATATCTTTCACATCCAAAGAGGAGTTGGAGTTGGGAGAGTCACAGGAAGGCATAGATGGAAGAGGCCATGCATACCAGATTGTGAATAGGGCATAGTGGACTGAGCAAGACACTTTTGATTAAAGGAAAACATGAGAGGTGTGATTTCTGCCAGTAGATGGAGACAGTGCAGTGGTTCTCAATCCTGTCCTGTAGGTTTTAGCTCCAGCCCTACTCAGGCACACCTGAGCCAATTAGAGGCTTCGTGTTTTCATGGTACTGTAATTGGTTCAGGTGTGCCTGAGTAGAGCTGGAGCTAAAACCTGCAGAACAGGGGGTCCTTGAGGACTGGATTGAGAACCACTGCAGTACAGCATGAGATAATGCAATGTGCTCAGGGAGGGAGAGGGAGAGATTAAAAGAGGATTTGAGGGACAGGGTGTCAACGAGGTAAGTGTTAAAATTGTATTACAAGGAACGTCATCGCAAGGAATTCCAGCTGCTGTTTTTAGTTTTTTAATCTGGCCTTGGATTTAGTTTTCAGGATCTCTGTGTTCACACTTCAGTTCAATAGGTGGCGGTAATGCGCCTTTAACGTTGGCTGCCAACCGCCAACACGGTCTGTTGTAGTAGTAGAAGAAGAATCACGCAGCGGATGCGCGGGCTATTCAGAATTTTGTCAACAACGGCTTTGTTTTGCTAACGCTATCGGTGGTTAACGAGTTAACTCAATAGCTAACCCAATAGCCTTTCTCGTTAGTGTTTTCCTTACTATCCATATATTTATAGATAGCGGGGGGTTAAATGAGAACGCATTTGTTTGTTTTAGAAGCTACGTTAGCCTGGTGGCTAACAATTCGTTAGCAAGCGGTGAACACTTGGCTCGGTGGCCCGAAACAGCCGTCTAAAAGAGAGATAAATGGAATCCAAATACCCTTCGCTGGTAAGTAAACGTATTGTTTTTTTTTGTATTGGCCATACTGCTTATTTAACGTAAACTGAAATATTACCCTCTGTATGCAATGCATCTTCCTTTTTACAGATTAATACAGTGTACGAATGGACGGTTACGATTTACTCAGGATTTCAGATTTTGTTGAAACTAATATTTATTAGCTTTCCTGCTGTTTTACTTGTCTTATGTGTTCCGGGTGTGTGTGGTTGGGTGGGCGGGGTGCTAAGGGAATATTTGGAAACGTTAATTGAGTATTCAAGTTAGCACAGTAACTATGTTAAGTAGATGCTGTTAAAAAGCACAGGACTAACTCTTGCTGTACCTACCACCCACAGAAGAGACCACAGATGAAGCTCCACTGCTTCCAAAACAAGGAAAGGTATGCTTGCCAAATATGTCAAATTTGCTGCATTGACAGTAAATTGGAGACTGATTTTGTGGGTGCACGGAATGTCAATTTTTTTTTTTTTAATACCTAAATGAGCTTTCGTATGTTGTAGTATTCATGTATCCATACATGTATCTTTCTCCCCAATACATTTCCCTGGGTGCTCTCCTGGTCACCTTTGGCATTTATAACACACATTTTGTTAGTTCATTCTATAAATGACTAATAGCAAATGGAATTCTTAAACGGAATGATGTTTCCCTTTTATTGCAAAATCTTATCTGTGCACTGAAGTTGTTTTTCAGTCTTTTGACTTTTGTCTGCAAATGATGAAGTTTGTTAATCAACATTTTGACTTGACACTTGTGTTTTCAGTGCATCTACACGATGGGCAGGAAAGGTGACTCTACAAGACATTGATGGGCTGTTTGATGACATGGGTGTGTATGTAATTAAGTTGGGTTGTTTTGATTTAAGCAGTTTCTTTCCCATATTCTGCCCTGAGATTATCTGTTAACCTTTACGTTTGCATTCTTTGCAGATTCAGCCTCAGATGTTGGAGATGAGCTACTTACCATGCCTCCAATGCTTAAAACAATCTCTAATACAGAGAAAAAAGAGATGGAGAGAGAGCTTTCACCAGTCCCACGGCAAGGTCATCTAACTGAAGAACATCCAAGATGTCAAATGGTAATGTGCAATCATCGGCTTCTACTGATATTATGAGTAAATTGTAGAAAAGATATGGTGTTTTTCACTGATGTGGTGATTTTTTTTGGAGATTCCGCAGGTCTTCACACAGGCCCAATGTGCCCCTCTTGACTAGATTAGACTAGGTTTGCTGCATTAAACTGTCTTGAGCCACATTAGGTGTGTCTTTGCCTTTTAGGTTTCCAAAGGAGATGTTCTACATCCAGCAATGAAGCCAGTGAGTCCAGAAATGGACATTGGTAAGAAACTTATGGTACTGAGAAGATACTTGGACTCTAATTGCATTATGAAGTATTCAATTATAAATCCATGTTAATGTTAATTGCTTGATATCTTGGCCTGTCTTGAGCATAGCTATATTTTGCCTGTTGATGAGTGCTGCTTTTCCACATGGTAGATATGGACATCCCATTTAAAGAGCATGGACCAATTAAGACATCCAGCCCGATTGAGGGAAATATGGATATGGAGGAGCGAGGCCATGAAAAAGACAGAGCTGTGTCCCCAATTCTCTTTGTCTGTGAAGATGATGTACAGGAAGAGCTGAAGACAGTGCCTCTCCCCATCCAGAAAGGCCAGTCCAATGGCAAAATCACAAACGAGTGAGGGACATATCATATAATGCTTTTCAAGTAGAAAATGCTTGGAAACAGCTAAAGGAAACATGGAAAGTCAACACAAAAATTGCAAGTCACTGTTTTCACTAGCTTTTCTATAGCATGTGATATTTCTCCTTTCCTCAAGGAGTGGTGACGATGAGGTGGAGTCTCCTCCAAACAAGTTTGTTTTAAGCAAATCCAAGACTTCTATTCACACAAAGAAGGTGGAATTATCACGGTGAGGCCTTTTTTTTTTTTTAAACTGAATCAACACAATGGTTACTTCATTGTCAGGAGTGAATAATGTTTATGCTCTAAGTGTATTCATATGCTGTACATTGACTGTCACTTTGCAGCAAAGAAACTGCCCCAGTCACAGAAAAAACACCCAAGAAACATCTTGCCCTGGAGGCTCAAAGGAGAACACCAATGTAAGAACTGGTGACTGTTTTATGCTGCTAGTTTTTTTTAAATTTTGTGCTTTCACTGATGAGTCACATCAAAGACAACTTTCTGTCCCATGTAATGAGCTAGATAGAAGTTTATAATCATAAAAAAAACACCTTTCACACTTTGATGTGCCATTAATGCAGAAATACATTATTTAATTTACCTGTGCTGTAGTGGAACTTGATTCAATCACTTGTGTTGTTTTCATGTATTGCTTATTACTAGGCAGGGGAATGCTGACCCACCAGTGTCAGCAGTGAGGCAGGAGCCTCAACACCCATCCAACGAGAAAAAGTCAGAGAAAGTGTACAGGCAGCCACCGGTGGAGATTTGCACCCATGTGGGGAAAGACATAACTGCTTTTCTGCAGAAGGTTAGAGAGGCTGGGCAGCCCAAACCTGCATGGTGAGTTCAGAGTTTCCCTTCCTGATTAAAATGGCCATCATTGAAATAGCTTTACATAATAAAGGCTTCTGCATTAAACTTTGTGCACTTCTGAAGTACTTCTACTCTCAATATAGAATAGTAAATAATCCATTCATCCCTCCTCTTTTAAGCCCCAGGAAGCCACTGACTCAGCTAAAAGTATCCTCTCCTCCTCCTGAGCCAGAGGATGACTTCTTGATTCTGGAAGAGGATGCTCCTCTTTGGTTTGCCATCCCAAGTAAAACACCCCATAGAATGAGTAAATCCATGCAAAGGGAAACCTCCAGCACCGACCAAGACAGACCAGCATATAAGGAGGTGAAGGACAGCCAACCAGAGACTTCAGAGAAACAGAAGGACTCAGGGCTGACAGGGAGCACAAGCAAAGGGGAAAGGCAGACTGTCAATCAGAAAACAAAGAAGAAAGGCAAAGGAGGTGTCTCCCATATTGCCGCAATATCCACAGCTCAAACGAGTCCTGTTAGGATGAAGGCAGCAGGGCCCGCAGGTGAGATTGATGAAGTATTCTCCAGTCAAGAGGACCTCCCTGCAGATGACGTCATTGAACAAGATAAACAGCATAATAAGAAACAGCGGCAGCGTAGCAAGAAACCATCTAAAGAAAGCAAGACTGATGACAAGGCAGAGGACCAACCTAAACAGAGTACCGCCAGTGAATCTGTTAAAGGAAAATCCGCTCTGAAAATGGAGAAGAAGAAAGCTCAAAAGTCCTCTGAGGTGAGATCAAAGTCTTTAAAAGATGGCAAAGATAATGCCAAGAAGAGCAGAGTTAAGTCATTAAATGGAAACAAAGAAAGGATTCAGGGGTCTGATGCAGTAAAGGAGCCTCTGTCTATGGAGCCTCTAAAGGAGCAAAGCCAGGAGCCAAGCAGTGAAGAGCAGGGAGGTGCTGCAGACCTACATTCTCCAGGGCGACAAGCAGAGCAGAATTTCTGCCCAGGTAAAGTCCTGCTATTTCAATCTTCAATCCAATGTGTATACATTGAATTTTTTTGGCTATTTATATGCATTGGTTACAAAAAGGGAACCATTTAAAATTTGATTTGCTACTTCTGTGGCCTACGACAGTTAGGTCAATGTTTGTGAACACAAACAATTATATCAAAGCTAGAAACCAGAAGATTCACAGCCTGGATTATCTATCTAATGCTAAAATATAAAGGGTCTTTTTTTGCCTGTTCTCCTGTAGCCAAAAAAAACATGAAACCAGAGGGGCAAAGAAAAGTGAAATCAAAAGACCCAGCTAATGGAAAGGCTAAGCAGACCAAAACCTCAAGTTCTGATGAAGACAGCCAGGTGCTTTGGAAAAGGAAAAGGAACAAGCCTGGAGAGTGGTGGCTGAGCTGCACTCAGAGTACAGAGGAAGCAAAGGTTACAGATGACCCACCTATGCTCAAGAATTCAGAACAGAACCGCAAGAGGCACGAAGAAGCAGTACCTTCCCCTATAAAGCCTAGGAAGGATGGAGATTTAAAGGACAACAATCAGAAGCTTTGTGCACCATCATCCAGTCAGACTACAGGGCAGAAATCTGTGAAAAAGGCCAGGCTGACCAAAAAGAGAACTAAGAGGACAGAAACCCCAGACAAGAGTGCAGAGACAGACAAAGACAATGTGATTGTGGCAGAACAAATCCAAGATCACCAGGCGCAGGTGCTGGATCAGGAGCTGGACCCTGAAGAGTTGAGCCCTTTGGCCTTCCCACACAGAGAGCACAGCCTTGCCCCAGGTAAGGTCAGGGGGTTGTTTCCATAGATGGGCTCAAAGTTAATCCTTTTCTAAAAACATTTACTTTATTCTCAAGCATTTCGAGTTATGGTTGAAATCTGTTTCAAGTTTTGTCTTAGTCATAAATAGTCTTGCTGTGTTATAAATGTTCACTGATGGTTTATGACATACTAAGCTGCTCCGTTTGTGATATTTTACAGGGGATAACATTTTTGACAGAGTGTACCATCATGCCCCTAATGAGAAATTGCCCAGCACATCAGCCCCCAAAAGAACTCGGCAGCATGTCAAGATGCCAGTACCAGAGAAACGGAGGAGGAAAGCTCCCGGTAACTGGTGGAGGGTTGATGACACAGCTGAGGATGTGGAGGGCATCTCCTCACAACCTCAAAAGCCACATTGCAAAACCCCCAAAACCCACAAGGGAGAAGGAATGCGGTCTAAACAATGGAAATCCTCTGCACTTGGAACCCCAAAAAATGGCAACATGGCAGTCTCGCCAAAGCCACTGGGGGGAGCTCCTGAGCCCCTACTGAAACAGAAACCACCAGCGCCGAACACTGTCAGGGCCCCTTTGGCAATATTTAAGGACATTTTCACCTCAGCTACAGAGTCCCCCCCTGTGGCCAACACTAGAAACGCATGTCAAAAAAGCAGGCGTAAAATGTTGTTCCCTCTCCAGGAGGAGCAGTCTGTTCAGAGCAGCAATGTCATTTGCTGTCTTACTCAAGACCCTGTACCTGCCACTGACTGCAACAAATTTGATAATACTGACAATGCCACGGTCACTATGGATGCTGCAGAATTTAGGAAGAGACGGAGCTGGCCTTCCAACCATGAGATGCTGTGGGATGGCAAAAGGCACTCCGATAGCACGTAAAGAACAATCTAAATGTTGTCACCTAATCTTTATTTTTATTGTTCAAAATGAATCATGTTTTGATGTTTTGTTTGGTGTTTTGGCAGGTTAAAAGGCTTCAGAAGTGGGCCACCCTCCATGATTGAACTGGAACATTATGGGGAAAACATGCTGTCTGAATCAGAAATGTGTGGTCCTCCTCTCAGACCGCTGGTCTTACAAGTTAAAGATAAAGCCAACCTAACAGAGTGGCTCAAGGTCCTCTGGCCAGCCACTGTCAACAGTAAGAAAATATATCTGATAAAATCTATAATATAAACAACACACTTCAAATACTCTGTTTTAAATAATTTGTAGATACACCCACAACTTCCACAACAAAAGCAAATATACAGAGTGACTTAATAGGGCTTACTAGAACACCTTCAGTGCACCTGTGTATGGGACAAACTTAAAGGGGTGTGACACCATTTCTCAACAAGGACTTCCATCATTTGGGGCAGCAGGGTGGCATATTGAGTAGGGGGACTGGCCTTCAGCTGGAGCACCCAGGTTTATGCCTTGTCCTTTGGCATTGAATCCCTGCTAAATAAATCCCTATTAAATAAAGTATCACATTATTTTTATTATTATATTTGTTTTGTATGACAATACTATCTTGGCTCCCTTTTCTGAACCATGTTCAACTGGGTTGAGAGTGGGTGACTTAGGCAGCCATGGCATAGGATTTACAATGTTTTCAAAGTTTTTGTGCTCGTTTAAGTCCTGGGTGGCTGGGCTGTGGGGGTATTGTCATCTGGAGATAGACTACGTCCACCAAGTTGGAAAGATGATTGTGGCTGAGCATGGCATAGATTATCATTTACATGCTTTACAGGGTTGGGTCTAAGCCTTGTCAAGAAAATTCATCCCACCTGCGTATATATTCCCCATTTACACATGTGCTTTGTGTTTCTTATATGTTTGTGGTTGCCAATATCTTCATGTGGGGGAAGTTGCTGTGTGCTCAAAAACCTTGAAATATTTTTTTTCCTGTGCTTAAAAAAGAATCATCTCAGTAGTATTGTACTTAATCAAAAATTAAATAGAATTTATAAGTGACTGAACCACCTCTGACATGAACTATTTACTTGTCCTGTTGTAGATGGAGGTGAGGTCACCCCAGACCAGTTTGAGTGGTACTTCTACCAAGGCAGAGCTATGGGCCTCCGCGTGGATCTACACTGCGATTCCTTCTGTAATGGCAAAATCCTGCTGGGCTCCTACATGAAGAAGCCTCTGTCGATAGATCATAATGCTATAACAGTGAGTAAACCATTCTTTATTCTTAATCCCTCTTTTTTTTACTTCTAATATATGATGAAGTCCCACTCCCTTGTTGTGGATCACCTGTAGTTTAGTTTCCTTCCCAGTCCTCCATTGTTTTTGAAACAGGGTTTATCTGGCCTTCCTTATCTAGCTACCTTTATATAACTAACCGAGCTTTTTTTGTTCTGTATTAAAGGTTTTTAATGTCTCGACAAGCTGTGTGATTGTGACAATCAATGGCAAGGAGTCCCATTTCAACCCAGGGCAATCCTTCGTGGTGCCATGTGGTAAGCATATGATATACTATGTAGTACAGCAATGAATTGTTAATTGAAAATGTATTTAATCTGTAGTAGACTCGTATTTGAAGAGCTGTGACTTGGTATTTAGATACAAAAGCCATCAAAACACATAGATTATAAAAAAACAGCCTTCAATTCCATTCACAAAGGTCTTAGCCATTACTGACATTAATGGATTCAAAGAATAAATTCAGATTTACTTGTCATTTTGCATCTGTAGGTCTAATCTATTTAATCCAACGTTTATGGGCAGTGATAGTTTTGGCCCAGCGGTTGTTTTTAATTAATTTGCCCATCATGCTTTGCAGGGTCTATACACTGTGGGTCTGTGCACTTGTTGTGGGCTTACTAAGGTGTTTTTTTTTTGCCTCTTTCATCACCTCATATAAGAGGCATCAGTGACCTTTTCACTAATGAATTTGATAACAACTTTTGAGTTTTGTGCAGCCCGAGATATATCCCCATGAAACGTAATAATGCTCTTTGTTGTTCCTTACTGTGTTGTTCTATTCACACAGGACAAGCCTACAGCATCCAGAACCTCACTGAAGTGCCTGCAGTACTGTACTTTAACAGGATGCTAGCAGAAAGTCCAGATTGAGGGTATCAATGACACCTGGACCACCAGGGCGTCCTGGTGGCGTAGTGGTCCAGGGCGCATACCATGTGGCCACGGTGTCCTGGGTTCGGGTCTGACCCGGGACCTTTTCCTGTCTCGCTGCTGTTGAGGCAAAGTGAAAAATATTATAAATATATCTTGGAGAAAAAAAAAAGACCACACATTTTGGTGGTTGCTGTGTAAATAGTAAGACTGTGTAAAAATTGTTTTTAATAAACTTCTTTGTCAATATGATCCTAAGTTGTGCTTTGAATGATGGATCAGATCCTGATATCATCACAGCATTTATAATTAGTTGTAAGTAATAGTTTTAAGTTTTTATTGTTTTTTGCTATTTGAGTTTTATTTTACATTTTTGAATGTAGACATTTAGCCTCCAAGGGGCAGTATGCCACTTTACTGTAATGACTGTGTGTTAAACCTGTCTGTGCAGTTTACACACAGGAAACTGCAGCGCATGAGACATGACGCAAATCATGTATAACCGTGTACTTGAAAGGGTGCCCGCTCTAAAGAGTTGTCTGTTAAAAGATTTTTTTTTTTCATTGTTAATACAGCTTGCCATTTTTTTGATTAAAAAAATCTGAAATTTATGTGTTTCTAGTCAACACAGTAGATGATAAGTTCTTCTGTTTCATCTGTCTTTAATTGTGTTTGTTTCTGTAGCTAATAGAGTTTTTGAGGTATGACAAATTATTATTTGGGCTCTTTGGGCCCTGCAGGGTAGGGTTACGTTGAGTCCTATGGGGGTGAAATGTTACACAACTTCTAACTTTTATTTTTGTCCCTTTCAGTAGAACCTTACCAGCATGCAGGAGCAGACAATATGTCTCTATTCTGTCTTGGGTCCATTTTTCATGGTGGTAATTTCTCTTATTTTCTACATTGCCTACAAGGCACGACAAGGCTTGACCCAACTGTCAACACTGTGTGTGTCTGTATGTCTGTCATAACCTGCTCTTGGTACTTTGTTGATTTTCTCAATATATCTTCAGTGTTGTTGTCTCTTATGTTCCCTTAGGGCTGATCAAATCGGCTTTCCTTCTGACACTTTGTTGATTACTCTTTTTAGAACCTGTATGTGATGTGTTTAAATTGATTACATTTTAATTGCAAATGTAATTGGATTTGGGAAAGCTGAGGCTCAGCTTCCCTCTGGTGGCATGCTTCACCAAAACTGCTTCACACAGCTAATCAGGACCATAGTTACACTAGGTTTATTACCTCATTGTACGTCATTTGATATAGCAAAATCTGTTTTTTTTTGACTTGGCTGTCTTACCACTTTCTTTATATGCTCTCCATTACAGATTCAGAGAAAATAATTATTCATCCTAAATAATTATTCATCCTGAATCTCATCACATGATTAGTTTTGTGTATTGCTGCCTAGATATGAGGGGTGCGTGATCCCCTAAGGTCTATATATTCATACATACTCGGGTAGGTTCTGGTTTCATCGCCAAATGATAATGCGTTTATGGACTGGGTGAATGTGCACCCCACACACACACACACACACAATGAAGTCCAGTGTTTGTTTGTCCATAGACCTTATACAAGTCACTGTATTAGTGCTTCTCCCAAGCAAAAAGCAGCTCCAGAAAACTGCTAATGACGTCCCTAGGGAAGAGCGCTCACTTCAGGGGCTCGAATATAGGACATATTTTCAGATATAAACAACATACTGAATGTAGCAAGTTATTGACTTTGGGGTGTTTAGGTACATTTTCACAAAAATCTGATGGCATTCAGTCAGCACAAAATGGACACAAAATATCTCAATATTGCTAAACTATGGCAAACAGATGTGTCAGTTATATTCTGTTAAGGCAAGAATGACATACACAGAGAAATACATCAGAGAAAGTGCCTTTCCCACACCTGCAAAAGATGCATCCTCCAGTGGGCAGTGAGTACCATATCCACTGTTACATTATGAAACATTACCTGACCTACTTTTTGGAGGCTGTTTTTGAAACTGAATCTGTTAAAGTATAACCACTGTATGTTAACTTCCATCCTATTATACCATTGAATACTTTGATATACTGATGCCAACACGTCCTAAATAAGAACCTTGGGATATGGCCAAAAGTCAGTGGACACCCCTACTAATTGGAGGATTAATAATGGTCTGGGGCTGTTTCAGGGTTTGGGCTTGGCCCCTTAGTTCCAGTGAAGGGTAATCTTAATGCTACAGGATACCAAGACATTTTAGCCAAGTGGGCACTTCCAACTTTGTGGCAACAGTTTGGGGAAGGGCCTTTGCTGTTCCAGCATGACTGTGCCCCTGTGTACAAAGCGAGGTCCATAAAGACATGGTTAGAAGAGTTTGTTGTGGAGGAACTCGATTGGCCTGCACAGAGCCCTGACCTCAACCCCACTGAACAGCTTTGGGAGGAAGTAGAATGCCATATTAATGCCCATGGTTTTAGAATGGGATGTCCAGCAAGCTCATATAGGTGTGATGGTCAGGTGTCCACTGACTTTTGGCCATATAGTGTAGATGTGTGTCGATCTTAACAACTCACACAGGAATGGTTGTCTAGTTCTCAATCAATAATGTAAAACATGCATGTGATACTTTAATGGTCCCCATATGGAAAATCTCTTAATTCTGTAATGAAGGTTCAATCATCATAACTATCTAATTATTTTCTGCAGGCTGAATAATGTCCTGGTACATCTCCTGTCTAAAGTCAAACTAATCAACCTTCATGACTTGGATATTAAAAAATGAATAGAATGTCTTCAGCACAGTAGAGCTTTCAGTAGAGTGACTTCAACAGCCTGCCAGTCCGATAATTCATAATTTTTGAATGTCTAGTTTTAGCTGTGCAAAACAGATCCTGTGCATGGCAGTCTAACTTGCCTCAGGGCAGGATCTCCTCCAGAGAAGTAGATGCACCAACCACTAGAGCAAACACTGGAACTCCCAGCTCTTGAATTATGAACTGTCTGACCAAATATGCTGCCTGTTACACAACATCTGTGCATGAGGATAGTTACATGCTTTTGCTACGTTGCATACTTACATGCCACTACTCTCTGTTGTATTAGGAAACAAAACTGCTGATTAAATGGGTTTCCAAAGTAGAGGTAATACTAATGCCAATAACAGAAAAAACATCTCTATCTTGACAGAGTCAACAGCCCATAAACCTGTGTATGCTTGAGCAAATACTCCTTAGTTGTTGCTGAACTTCACTTTTGATTTTCACCTACGGTTAACCTTTGTGTACCTGGACTTCAAGCACAGGGCCAAGAGTAGTGAATTTTCTGTGAAACATTTTGTGTGGTTCATAATTAATGTCTGAAGATTAGGTTTTGGACACAAGTTGGATCACAGCTCAACCTGCCCTGTTGTGTGTTTGCTGGTATTGATGGTGAGTGAGTAATCTGTGTCCTTTTAGTTGGATTGTTAAAGGTTACACAGCATTTTGAACACAGAAGCCTTCAGCTCACATAGGCAGTGTTAGCATTGATAACCTTTTTGAGAGGACTGAACTCACACTCCAACACACACACACACACACACACACACACACACACACACACACACATTCTGGGTAGCATTGGATGTGACACGGGGGATCCCAGGGCTCCTGTTGTCAAGACTGACTCGGCTTATCTGTCGATTTCACTGATCATTTTATACTCTGTGTTCTCAGGCTATCTTTATCCATATATGGTGCTTATTGGAGCAATTGTCTTTACTGATTCATTCATGAATTGAGGTTTTCTGCAGTGAGACCCTTACATGTCTTTTCTGCAGTAAATCCAGCTATTACATTGTTGGTGGCAAATGAGTGAAAGAAATGGGCAGTCTATTTGTCTTCGCTGCCTACCTCGAGGTAAAGTGGAAATGCAGAATGCCATGCTTGGATAAGTTTGTTTAAGTGGTGGGAGAAGCCCTGAATAATTTATCCCTAACAGTCTGCTGCACATGGAACTGAATCTCTGCTCTCACCAACAAAATGCACTTTCTTACTCCTCGCTATCCCTTAATGCATCTGGCATAAGTGTATTTGAAACAGTAATGACTGGCATTTAACCACCATAATGTTCTGATCTTATTTCTCATGATAACAACAGATATTTATGAAAATATATCCCAGATGTTGTGTTGATGATGCCAACTGTGTTTTTCTTTATTATAAGCTCCTGAAATATGACTCTTGAAAGGAGAACAAATAGCCCGCTGTCTGTAGTGTAATGGCGATCAGATAACAGATTTATTAACTTAACTTAACTCCTGACTGGATATACTGGATAGGAGGTGTGTAACTTCAAGCCTCCTGGAGAGGTTTCAGTGACCTTTTTTAATGACTTTAATGATTTCAGTAAGTCATGTTTCAGTGCAGTGTACCTATCCCATGACTAGATCGCTTATCAGCAAGGAATTATTACTTTGTTTACTCTTTTTTCATGCATTCCATTTTTCATATAATATAAAACACTTACGACTATAGTGTGGAACAGTTTATGTTCATGTTTTTGAGTAACTGCATTGTAAACCTGAATTTAAGCGATTAGGGCAGGAACAAACAACAACCTGACCCCTGGCTGCCAATGACCACAGTCAATAATCAGAGCATATTAATTACAATAACATTGCCAGCAATTGATTTGGTCTACACAAAAGCTATACAAGTTTTCTGGGATTAGTCTGTGGTTCAGGTCTAGGAACAGACTGCCAGCATTCAATATGATTTCCTGGTATTGTTGAAGTTGGCTCTAAACATTTGTTTCGTGCTGCACTCATGCTAACAGCCACAAGACTATATAATACACCCATTACAATGAAGGTGTTCTGTATGCTATTATGTGTTTCTGCATGAATCATCCTCTGACAGTCAAGGAATTTTATGTGCAAAGAACAGGAAAATAGCCTTTCAGGACTACTGCTGAAGTATAAAAAACTGTAAAAGACCACCACTGAGTTAGAATGACTTTATTCAGTAAGTACAGTAAATGTAAATGTCAGGAATTCGGCACTCGACATACAGTATCGACAACTAACATAATAGCATTAATACATACTGACACACACGGTACAGGGACAACAGGACTTCACATTCAGTGCATTGGAGCATTGGAAAAACACACCATGAGATAGCAGTGAGGTGTGGTATATAAAGGCTTGTGCACACCTTATGAGTAGTACAAGACTATGGCAAGACTATATAGGATGGACTAAACAGTAACAGTGGTAGGATAGCCATTAATTCCATACGGTAAGGTGCGGGGGAATCCAGGCGCCATACTTTTATGTTATTATACCAACGAGATGAACCACATTATTCATCACCATGCAGCTTAGGGAGGAAAGGACTCAGCTGGTAGAGATGTAGAAGTTGCTTTGGTTTCAAAGCACTGAAGGGTCTGATAAGTGAAAGGAAAGCTGCTTTTGATGGCACTCAGAAAGGAGGTGAGGGCTGAAATGAAGCATAAGCTGAGATACAGAGATAAGAAAAAGATTAAAGATAATGAAATGAGTTTTACTTAAATAAATGAGGGCGAGTCAAGTCATGCATTTAACATGGATGTTATGGCTATTTCGGTGCACCAATAGTAGAAAGAGACCTGGGCCTGATAATATTAGTGGCAGAAAGTGCAAAATCCCTAAAGTTTGAAATGATTTTAGGCCAGTTGCGCTAGCCTCCTTGATCATGAAGGCATTTCTAAGGATAATAAAACGGGAACTGATGCAACAGGTTGACAGCACAATCAATCCATTGCAGTTTGCATACAGGGAGGGCAGAGGAGTGGAGGATGCTACCCCTACCTTATTGAATTACCTGTATGGGCACCTTGAAGGCCCTATGAATCATGCCAGGCTTCTATTCTTTATATCTTTCTATTCTTCTTGTGGCTTTAATACAATATAGTACAATATAATACATATGTGCTTGCAGAGAATGTGCTCTATGATTTTAACCTTGATTTTAACATTATTAAATGGATAATTGACTTGAGAAGAGGACTTGATCATGGGCTGAGATGATTATTGATTTTTGGAAATTGGCACTTACTCTCAACTTGACAGTTAAGTGGGATGAACAACTAGTTAGGGTAACCAGTAAAGTCATTGGGATAAATGAGATACAGCTCACTGACATTTACAATAGGTCTTGAGAGAAGCCCAGGCCTTCGTGGACAGTCCTGATCACCCCGTACAGAAGGAATTTACCCTCAGTACCAGAGTCCCATCTCACAAGACTCAGAGATTCAGTCTCTTTTGTTTGCACAGCCATTGATCTGCTGAATAGGCACGAAGAGCACTCAATGCTTTGTCTGCCTCTGCTAAGTTCTGCTCTCTTTGCATCACTTTCACCTATATGATGTGATCTTATATATTGTTTGTTTTGTGATTTGTGTATTATATTTTTATTTTTTGTTACATTGTATTTTTATGTGTCAAATTGTGTTTGTTGTCTTGCATCATGGCTGCAACCTAATTTTCCCAAGAGGGGCACTAAAGATTGACTTGACGTGTAATTAGGCCTTAGGCTTTATGATGTTTAATGACTATTTAATTAAGATTCAAGGACCGTAGAGATGCAAATAGAGATGATTATGGCTGTTAATTCATTCTGAAATACTACTAATGATAGTGTCAGGCCAGTTGTGTTAACTGTCATTTATTTGTGCAGCTGAAGTTAACTGCGTAAAAAGAAATAAATGTGAGTATCATGTTGTTTCAGTTTGATCTCAGAGGTCATGGGCAATTTTCATGAATCAAAAGCATTTCATCCTTAAGACAAAACCATTAAGTGACATTTTCAGCAATAGAGCAACCATCATATAAGGTGGTGTATGCATATTCTGTGATGATGGAAACGAAAAATAATAGCATGTTGTACCGGCCGTTCAATCTGTGCTTTAGTCTGTGTTGCCTTACGTTCGAAATGAATGGCAAAGTAAAACATGTTTATGTCCGTACAAAATATCACTGGTGGTTTCATTTTTCCACAAAATGTTGCAGCACAATGTATCATAACATTGTAAAACATCCATTTGTGAAGATGCCAATTAAAAGATTACTTGATACAATAACCTCTCCTAGAATACTTACAATGCATATCCACATGGGCGTCTCATCTAATGACGTCTTCCAGTGTCTCACTACTGAGCCACTGACCCAACCCTATCCTCCCACATGGACCTATACCGTCTCCCTCATTAACTGAGAGTTGCCCCTCTGATCCTCTGTTGCACTTGTGATTACACAATGGTAAGAGGAAGGACACCGAGGTCTGAGTTCAGGATCTAATAACTTGATTCATGAAAGATGCAACCCATGCTCAGGATTACAGTCCTAATTAGGCGTCTGAGAGTAAAATACATTTTTAATGTAGAATTCTGTTTTCCTTTTGATAACTCAGGTTCGGTAGCTTCAAACAGGAACATGTTTTTGCATGAAATGAGCTAGGTAATAGGCTTGATGAGAATTATCAATCAGAAAGGAAATTCATGAAAAACAGAAATTATTGTTGTCCACACTTGTTTTGGCCTCCTTTTTTGAGAAGGAGGGGTTTTATTTAGTGTCGTTTTGCATCAGTAACATTACTTACACCTCCAGCATCCTCTCTGTATGGCTTGCTGAGTCCTGAAGTTCCTCTCTAATTCAGACCTCAATGCGCTCCCACTTGGCACTTTCCAGTCAAACTCCAAATAGAAGCTGACAGAGGCAACTCCAGCCCGCCCCCCATTTATAGCCTCCTCCAAAGGACCTGGCTCCGAGATATAAAGCTGCAACATCTTTCATATAATTCTGCAAAATTTCCCATTGACACTTGAAACTTGAAACATTGCACGGTATTTTATATCTTTGAATGGGATTTCAAGGGTCACCTTAGTCAAAAGCGATGAAACACATCCTATTCTTCTTCTATTCCATATTCAATCACTGCCATTTTTTCATATGATAGTGATTTCATCGTGTTTAAGTGTAGTTTGGAGTTTGGTTGTGGTGTAGGGGATAAGGGGATAGAGAAGAATAGATAAATATGCAATAAATATGCTTTCTCTGTGCTCATCAACAGAATATGGGAAAGTAGTAATTTGCAAAATAATCATACACATTCATGGTAGCAATCAATTTTAGTTGAGGCTCCACAGTCTTCCACTCTGATTGGCGTAAACAGAAGCTGTGACACAGGGCTTGAACTCGTCCTCTGCTGTCTCAGATATATGAAAATTGCTGATGATTTCCACTGCCTCTCCATCAGCAGTTGCAATTTAGGTTTTCTATTTTCCCACTCCCCTTCTAACCATGTCATCAGATGTTTTTTTTTTTTTTCTGGTTTCCCGTTTATTACTGTGGCTGCCCACCTGAACACACTCTCTTTCTCTCTGTCTATATTGCTTTGGGGATGTAAAAGGAAAAATGTTGGAAAATTGTTTTATGACAGTTCACAGAATCACAGTTTGATCACTTTGCAGGATGGTGTACCCAGGGGTAAGATTTGTTCAAAGCGAGAAGAGACAGACAGATTTAGAGCTGCAGACAAAGTGAGAGACAGACAGAGAGAGAGAGAGAGTGAGATTAACTGGGAGTCATTCAAGGCCTCCCAGGACACTCCCACCTGTCTGGTTTCTCTGCAGTAGTGGCTCTCATCCATGTGTCATGTAGGATTTCATTCCAACCAAACACATCAACTGATTTCACCGATTAACCTTCCCCTCCAGCCAGAGAGGATGAACTAATCTAAGGTCTCGATGACATATGAGAACCGCTGAGAAAATAAGGATCTCTGCCACTCTCTGAGCCTGGAGTGTCAATTTTGTTATTGGGGTCTTTTGGTTGTTCACTTGGCTAAGACACATC
Organism: Gephyroberyx darwinii; assembly: GCA_900660455.1. Taxonomy (NCBI): domain Eukaryota; kingdom Metazoa; phylum Chordata; class Actinopteri; order Trachichthyiformes; family Trachichthyidae; genus Gephyroberyx; species Gephyroberyx darwinii. The sequence continues at coordinate 21,681 of CABFOQ010024036.1, forward strand.
TACGTGTGACAGCCTGGGTTCAAATCCAGCCTAGGACCTTTGGTACATGTCAAACCCCTCCTCTTTCATCCTTCCTGTCTATCTTCACTGTGACTATCCAATAAAATAGAAAAATGCTATAAAATGACGTTAGCTTGCTCCCATTCCTCTTTCTGTTTGCAATCCCCTCTGTGAACCGGCACACACACCAGTCAAGAGGTAATTATTAATGGTAGATGCACTGGAGAGCTGGTGCCACAAAGCATTTGTCAGTCAACGTCCTCTAAATGATTATCACCCACTTGTCATTAGTGATACTGTGGAATTGCGTTGAAGACTTTTTGACATCTCGATAAGAAGTGAAAGGAAGCTTGCCTTCTAATGAGCACATCCATTCAAGCTGTGAGCGTCAAACTGTCCCCACTAATAAGGCAACGCAGTCCAACCATGTCACAGAATTATATCCCTATAACTCTGGGACTAATTAGCGGGTTAAATATTAATAACATTAACTATTGAGAGACCACTGCTTCTTTCACAGTCAGGCTGATTTGAGACTGTAAGATGCATTTTGTTTGAAAGAATTTCATATGAAAGTATTTTTGTATTATTTTTGCATTTTTGAGAGATGTGTGTATGTAAGCAGTCCCAGGATGTATCTACAGAGATGAGCACTACAGATTAGCTGTCATTTAGACAGGATATCATCTGTTTCTTGAATGAGATGTTCATAAAAATAGAGACATTTGGTTTGGAGCTAGCTGAAGGTTTGTGAACATCAAGTTGTAGGTGGGGTAGGTGGGGATGGATAAGGAGGGGAAGAGGCAGCGTCCTCTGGTCTGAAACATCATGGATTTTTAAACCTTGAACAACAAGTTAAAAAATCATGAAATTCATGCAGGGGGGCAAAGACACAAACTATATCTGACAAGGGTAAGATACTGCCTTGGACAAGTTCTACTAAAAATTCAGAAATGCAATGCTTCATGCCGGAGAGCGTTACATTTTTAAGATTAAAGTCTAAGTATAAATTGTATATTGACATTTTCTGTAAGAAATACATTCGGGGAATTTGGCATTAATGCTGCCCTAAAATTGTCAACAATGGTATGTGAAGGTCAACTGCCATAAATGGAGAGAGATGCAGACTACAGGGTTCTTCCTTTCAAGCAAACTGAATGGAGCACATACATAAATCATTGCCTATTTTTAGATGTTTTTTCCAACCAAAACTGTGCTGAGTTTGCAGAGACACCCCAGCTGCATTTCAATTGTCAAGGCTTATCAATCTCATTCCTGGGCAAAATTCAAGGTCCACTTCAGTTCAATGAAATTCAAAATTCACAAACTCTGAAGGTTGACACTCAGGGCACCATCTGTGATAAAATGTCCTATATTATATAAGAAATATCTTGGATGCAGAAACATCCTCTAAACCAAAGTTGGAAACTTGGAAACTTTAATTGAACTGTGACTTTGTGACTTTTAGACTACTTTATTGTCTACCTGTGACCAGGATAGTCAAAGTAGGTTTATTTCTGATCACAATCAAAGTTGGCACCCTGTGGACGGATGTTCTGTCAGGAAGCTCTTTAGAGGCTGTTAAAGGATTGTCCACTCTCTCTGCCCTGATCATGAAGCAACCAATTAGTGCAAAAGCACCTGGGTTCTTCTCTCTTTCAACTTGTGAATGTGACATTTAGAGACAGTTATAATGGTGTTGAACAGCAGCCAATGGCAATGGATCTGTGGTCTGAATGGATAGGTTCAGCCATAGAAGGAGACATCTACAGTATCTACTGACTCAGCCCTTGGGTACCCTTAGCATACTTACTGTTGGCTGATACTGATACGACAGCTTGAGATTACAATATTTGTGAGTATCTGAAGGCCTGTGTGCTGTGAAAGAGCAAGAAAATAATTGGTTCACTGCTTTTCAGGGTTTATTAATGTGTGTTTGAAGAGAGGCAATTTTTAGAAGAGAATTTAAAGGAAAAATCCACCCGAAAGTACTTAAAGTATCATCAATCTGTGATGTTCAGTGCATTCCAGACGTTATTTTGTGATGTCTGGAATGTAGTGAACAGTGTTGTGATTCATTTTTTTGGTGAACCCACTTTCCTTCAACCTATTTTGTCTATTTCTACTTAAGGTTGTGATTTCATGCATTTCCCAGAATGATTTCTGACAACCTCAAAAGAACAGACGTGAACTTGTTGCATTTGGCTGTGGAAGAGAAAAAAAGCGGTAGCAATAAGATAGAAAAGCAAAAGAGTGAGCTTTTCCAGTCCAGGAACAGTGATCTCTTTTGCCTCTACAAAGGATTTCTCCCTGTATGATTAAACATGGGTTAGAAAGAAATCCTTGCTCTTTGATTCTGAGGAACTGAGACCAAAACCTAACATTTACCGCTGATGTTGTAGATAGTTTAAATTGTATAAGTTGCATGCCATCAAACTCCACTGGACTGGAAATATCTCGTCATGGCGTCACATCGTCTATGCCAGTCATCTGCGTGAATAAGAAAAATACAACAACAAAATGGGCCCAGAAATGTAAGGTACATCATCAACATTTTGAACAATACTTAAGGGTTAAGGGTGGATTTTTCCTTTTGAATTCAGTGTATAACTGGTCTGCTCTGTTATGGCCTTCTGCAGAGTTTCCAAACACAACCATGGCTTTGAAGCAGCTTTACCATGAGTGGAGGATGAGGTGCTGCTGTGCTTCCCAACAGGCAACTTAACCCAGATCTGTAGGTCCTTCTAGACATGCTGACTATTGTGCCTGTGGTGTGCCAAGTGAGTTGTGTTTAAAAGGTAAACAATGCTATTAGCAGTAATTAGCAGTGGAGGAGTCCCTTAGGTGTTGTAATAGGGGTAATGTATTGACAAGTCTGTGGTTTAGGCCTTCCTGTTAGTGTGTATTAGCTCATAGTATAGTTTGTTGTGTTGTAGGAAATCCTTGATGTGGCCGAAGCTGCCAGCTGCTGTTTTGTATCATAGTCGATTGTAACTGGGTTACTGCAATAACATAATAACATTAATAATTTAATAATTTGTCTTTGTACTTTATAAATTTTCCCTTGTTGGTTCCAGATCAGGCCAACCAGCTCACATATGTGTATGTTTTGGAAGCACCACATGTATCCACAACAGATGCAATCTACAAAAAAACCTATACGATGATGGTGATGGTGACCCTTGAAGTCAAGATTATAGGCTGCACAAAATGTAAATTGTTCAGTACTTGTAAAAGATTTGAATGATCTGGCTCAGTCTTCCAGCTCTCAGGTTAAGCTAGGGGGTTGGTCACTGATGGCGCTGATAGCTGAAGAGTGTCAGGCATTCGGATGTGCTAGATAAACTGGATCCTGCTGGATCCCTGTTGTCTAGACAGGAGGCTGTGAAAAGATGTAGAAGTTGGCTGGAGTTTATTTCAAGGTGCTGAAGAAGGGAGATGAGTTGTATACAGACATTGTCTCTGGTGCTGACAAACAACATCTTTATACAAAGCCAGCCAGTATTCTGTGCTCTGTCATGTACTGTGGGGTGACAATATAAACCAAATGAAGAATGAAGTGGGGAAGTTAATGTTTGAAGGATAAATTATTTATGCCAACGATATCCATAACCTGGCAAATTCATTTTTATGGCATCATAAATTTACATAGATATTCTATCTATAGGCTTTGTGCCCATCCATACTGATACACAACAGCAAGCGACACATCTGTCAACATTGAACTGCAGTCCAACTTTGTGGAAACTGAGCTTTTAGATCTGACTGAGGTTTATCCTGCTGTAGTGCTATCAGTTCCGAACCAAAGAATGCATCCCTTTCCGTTCATCTTGGTTACTGTCACAGTGACCTCATTCTCCCGTCTGATTCGCTGTGGAGAGATACACTGGGACACCTTGCATCACAGATCACAAGGTGGAACAAACCTTGTGGTGGAACAAGACTTTTTTGGTTCTTTATTATGGTGAATGTTCACAATGGTATTCTCTGGAGGAAATGTTTTGTTAGATAAATACATTATATGCTCACGTTTATTTTTTAGTGGTTTGTTGAATTCAATTTAGAGAAGATGAGTATATATTATGTGTATTATGTCTATATATATGTCACTTTGTGTTTTGACTTGACCTCCAAGTCAATGTTGTAGGAACACAAAAAGGAATATTAAATAAATAAAAAAAATATTTTCTGAAATATGGATGGATAAATAAATAATAATCCAGAAAGACAATTCATCTAAAAACCTCCCCTGGTTTTCAACAAAAAGGTCCCATGATAGGAAATAAGTTTCAATGCACAATCACAGATAAGACACAAATCTGAGAAAAGGGATTGACTAAGGTTTCCATTGGTTTGGCCGTCATATTAAACCAGAGTACTGCAATATTTCAATCTAAAGTAATATTACTTCAGTTGGAAAGAAAAAAAAAAAGAAAATTAGTATCTTCTGAACAAAAACAGAGAAATGGCATAGTAGAGACTCAAGTAGTGCTGAACAGTGGATTGCTTGCAACATGAAGTGAGTTCAGTAGCCTCTAAAATCAAGCTCAGAGTTGAATTGCCCCTCTATTCCATGCTTCCTGAGGTAAACTCACATTGTTGGTGCCTTTTCCTCAGATGCTGAGGAGCTTTTGTGTGAGCTTTTGACAGAAATGCAGATCCTGATGGACATGTCTGAATTTCAATGAAACTATATGGCTTGCATGTATTGCAAACTGAAAAGTCTGAGTAGGTGTATCACGGCAGTATTTTAATAAAGTTTAATAGCAAGGAAATACAGTTTGATTAAAGACAAGAAAAAAAAGTTTGATGCAATGTGGAGAAAAAACAGACCAGGTACTAACACAGCTAACACTTGTTCTCTGTAGGAGTAGACCAGAAGGATGTTTAAATATTCTATCAGTCCTATCAGTCTTCTGAGTCCATTCTTTGGCTCCAGAACAAAAGCCATCCAGGATGTAATCAGGCTAATCCGTGAAGATGAAAGAGCAGTTGGTGTGATCACTTGAGCAGGAAGCGAGTTACAGACACCCTGCACTAAACACTGAAGAAGGTATGAGTATTGGTAGAGGAAAGCCACTGCATCTTTACCCACCAGGCGTACATATGTACATGTAGTAGATAAAGATTGCTATATTACTTCAATAATTAAGATGCCTCCTTATTGACTCCTATGAATGAATTTATTTTTTTCTTTATTCTATTATTCTTGGTTTTTTTTTGTTTTTTTTGTTAACAAACCTCATCTGAACTGTGCAGTGCTGCAGCTGAATGTTGAAAGCCCGGTAAGCAATGCCGAGGGTCCCTATAGATTATTTATGACATTGATTTTCAATGCTGGAGTTAGATGTGGCATATTGTTCGTAGGTTATGATGGAGCAATTTCATTTGGACATGCGCTAGTCGAGGTGAACTCATTTAATCCAATCTCTTTAATTAAGCGCTTACATACTGTTGATGCAGTCAGTCACAAGCAGACCCTAGTTCAATACAGATTGTGAAACCTTGACATCATGAAAAGGACATCATTAGCTAATTAACACAAGCACAGTTCATGTACAAATTAGCACTCAGATCTAGTCCTTTAATCCAGCTGACAGCCTGCCAAATGTGGCAAGGTACAGGTATGGTCAGAATAAAAGAAACAGTAACTTAAAGTCGCCACGCAGTGTAGAGCATGGTGACTAAAGGGCCCACCTGATCAGCTAAAATCATTATGTTACTGTTGATTGCCAACGACATCTCACTGTAGCGCCTCCGTTGTTTTGACCATACTCTGTATATTTGCTTGGCCTAAGCTACTGAGCTGTAAAGAGATTAGAGTTTTTTAATTAAACAGACATTGTCTGGGAGCTGCATTGGTTCTCATATCACAAATATGACAGACAACACTGCAGATATAGGCACAGGCAGAGTTAATTTTCAGTTGAGAAAGTACAGATGTCTCTCTGCAAATATATATTTTTTACTGAGCCTTTGGCTCATACCAGCTGTGGCTCCAACTGCTGTCTGTGGCTGGGGCTGAAACATGCCTGCAGTCAAAATTGTAAATGTTTTTTCATCTCCTCAGACTGCACTGACCTACTACTCCCAGCAGTGACGTAATTATTCTAGACAATCCCATAAGCATATTGTATCATCTCTGTGCAAAACAGTAACTCACTTTTGTGGCATATCATTTGGTCCTACATAACATAGCTGATGCTTCTTATCAATGCAGCTGGTTAGCATACAGTAAGAGGTAATTCTGTCTGTCCCCCTTATATTGAACTGGCTGCAAAGATGCAGCAAACAAACAGCCACAAACAGTGACATGTTCTATGTTCTATTTAAAGCTCGCAACATTTTTCACCCACAGAACTATCCTTTTCCATTACCGACTAGACACTATCACTCCATGAGAAAACCAGTGTTTATAAGTTGCTTGTGGAGCTGGTCTATGACTAGTGGTTGGGCTGTGGCCTCTGGACTGAGAGAGAGAAAGAAGAGAAGACTGCACTGGACTATTTTAGGATTTAGCTCTTTTCAATGTGTATTGAAGGGCACTGATACAGTCACAGCCCAAGATCATGGAGAGTAATCTGCCTCCTCTGTTTAAGTGAGTAATATAACAACAACAATACTACTACTACTACTACTACTACTAATAGTAATACTAGTAATTTCTCAAGCGATTCAAAGATATTTTACATCAACTGAAGAAGAGAGAACAAGTCTCTGGTGCTGCAAGTACACAAAAATATTGATTATACTATCAGTGCCTTGGAGTGCTGTCATGATATACTGCCAACATCTGCCATTCATATTGATACCATATAGGCAGGGCTGCCATCAGGCAGGACAATCGGTTATGTTTTCCTGGGTCCTGGACGTGGGGAGCCCAGGATGGCACTCCAATTGTCTGTGAACTTGTGGGACAATTTTCCCACATTTACAGCAACACATACATTACAAGAAACAGAGCTATCATATGAATGTGTGATTCTTTTTTAAAATGTGTAGCTCTAACCTGTAGCTCAACTGTATGTGAAAATGGCATGACATGCATTTGTCATGGTCAGTGTATGTTACCACATACACTGACCATGCAACAATGCACTTGCCATGAATGACTGGCTTGCCAAACTTTGATATGGATTTCTGATTTCAGTGTCCCGTCATTTGTTTCTGCTCAATGGTTAACTGTATTTTATGAACCCTTTCTTTAACCATTTTTCTTCTCCTCTCAGGTCTCCAATGGTTTGCTGCTCCTGGACAACTCTGTTGAGTTTGAAAACTCTCTTTCCCCATTGGCCCTGACCCAAGCAAACAGGTGTCACATTTGATATCAAGGTGTTGGAGACAATGTGCATTTTACCAAACTTGGCAAATTGCAAACATGCTTTAAATTGTCAATTTTCTTGGGTTGGATCTACAACTTTCTGTCTCTGAATAGCTCATATCTACTTTTGTTCTCCTGGACTCCTGTACCTAATTTTACTGTGCAGTAAAGGATTACGAGGCTACAGTATATCATTTTGGTGTGGTTGGTTTTTATACTTTACAGGTGGTTAGGGAAATCTAAAGCTGCTCAGCCAGGCGAGGTGACACAACTGGCAGTAATATTACTTTTTAACTGTCACATTCTGGACTTGATCATTGCTCTGACAAGTGAAGACTAGGAGAAGGCTTTCAGCAAAATAACGCTTTTTCCACTGGTGTCAAGATTTAGGAATGTACCGATTTCTGTTTGATTCTCAGAGCAACTGTCTAGGTGTCCTTACTGAGCACATTCAAAATACAGTTTCTCCTGATAACAAAAAGACGCACTATTATAGCAATAAGAGAGATCAAAATAAGAATAAGAAGTATAGAACATGGACACACACTTATTTACACGTATTTACAAGCATTAGTAACATTATTTTTAATGGTAAGAAACCCCTTAAAGCCTGACCAGAAATCACGAGCCAAAAATGTTTTCTACTAAAATGTTTCACTACTTGTTAATTACTGATTTAACATAAAATAAACATAAAATAAAAAACATCATTTTATATAGAAAATGTGATAAGTGGTAAAACACCTGCCAGAAATAAATCAAGGGCCATGTCATTGAAATTGAAGTTTCAAAGTTCTTTTGCCCAATATTATTTCTACGGCAGACGGTGTGAAACATGAAGCACTTCGATTATACTTGAAGGCCATACCATTTTACACTTCAGAAATCATTATACTGCATCTAAAGGTAAAGTCTCACTGTGAAATAGTATTCTGGCAAACCAATTTCCCTCTTGAGATGTGAGTGAGGACCTGTACTCTGTCAGCTTTTCTCTGAAATAGGAATGTGACACTAATCCACATACCCAGAGGCATTGATGAATTTGTTGGAAGAGGATACTGTGACACTGACTTTGTTACCATCATTTCACTCTCCCTTCAGGAGAGTACAGGCATCATTTTCACAACATTCAACCATGACCAAGTCACCGTGGTAGAGACAGTATCTACCACTGATCCCATTGCCTCAGTACACTCGGCTTACTCAGCTTAGCAGGTCAATTATGATTATCCCATTGAAATGGGCACGCATAAAAAACAAATCCTGTGCTGATTGCAGACCAATCTCATGGTCTGTTTGTACCACAGGACAAGTGTCTATTAATCTACAATGTCAATAGCACACCAGTGGTGACAAAAATTCCCTCCAGCATCAGCAGTCTGCTTCAACCACTTGTAAATAAATGCACATTATTATGGTTTCTTGATTGCTAAGCGTACAATTGTGGACTGTCAGAGTAAATGAAACAGGTCAAAATAAGCATGATGATTGTTCTTGGAGGGATAGTAGAGAGGGCTGCAGTCATTCCACCAAGCTGGCTGAAGTTGCTCATTGTGTTTGTGTGTTTATCACTTTGCTGGTCAAACATATGAACCATTTGTGAATAAGGGAGGAGCTTTGACAATTTAGAGAAGTGGATGCAGAGACAGACCAGAATGTAGCTAAGATATAACAACAGGTAGAGTGGCTGTACCGCACCTGGCAGACTAAAGTTCACAGAGAAAATAAAATGGCCTGTCAATGAGATAATCGTAACAGCACTGCACCATCTGTGATTCTCCATGTATCTGTGACCAGGCTGCAGACCATATGTTTTTACTTTCCAAACTGCAGACTACCACTGAAGACACAAGGGGGGTTTAAAGCAAATGGGGCTTAAGCTAAGCTGCCAGGCCATGCTGAACATGCTGGTTTGGCATCCAGACATAAACACATACGGCCATTACTGACATTCAGATGACCTCCTATAGTAAATAATTTCAACCAATTAGTTAGGTACACTAGCTGACACAGCCAACTCTGCCCATATTCCTGTGTATGCACATGCATCTCTCTTTTATAAACTCAACAAAAGCTGAGATAATTGTGATAAACAGAGATTTAAAAAAGGAATACATTGTTCCTTTCATTTTTCTGTGATTAAAAAATTCCTCTCCTCATACAGCCACAAAATAATATGAAATGTTATGGTTACAGCAGGAAGAGAGACTTTTATTTATTTGTCTCCTCGAAATGCTGGGATCAAGTTAAAACTGGTTACTGAGCGCATCCCAGAATGCACCAACCTGGTTCTTCTAGCCATGTGTATCAACCTGGGGGCAGCCTGCAAAATTACACTCATTATCACTTGCCTTCTCTGCTAACTGTTGTATGAATTGCTTTGTACATGTGCCAGAAGAGGATCTTTAGGCTGTTGACTGATTGCAAATCTCACTACATTACATTACATTACATTCACTCACTACCATTGATTCTGTAATTTCCTAGTCAAAGGAGGAATTGTATATACTTTGTCCCTGATTGATAGTGTGAAAATGCCTGAGGGTTGTGCGCTCCATATAATACTTCTTCCTCCTTTTTTCTGCCTTCAGTAAGCTGTTTGATTCGCAGTCAACAAAAGTGCCTCGGGTTCAAATTAGAAGACCAAGAGAGTCCAAGATGAATGGAGATGTGACTGACAGCAACAGTCATCTGTACAAGATTCACGATATCTCACAACATGGAGAAGCATCAAGCTCGATATACATCATGGAATGAAGGTTTGAAAGGCAGTCATGAGGCACAGCTTGGTCTTGCTAGCACCTGCTGTATGCTTCAAATTGCATCGGTTTGAGTCTTGGCTCAAGCTGTGCTGTTGCGTCTATCTGCTGTCTTTTGTGTCTCTCTGCAGAGTTCCTGATGAACTAATAAAACATTTGTGGACTGTGGACTGTCATTTTTCATTTATTTAAGGCTATTTGTTCTCAATTCAATATTCATCATGTGCATGATCTGAACTCACAATGTGCTTTTCATCATTTTCAATTGCTCACGTATAACAAAGGGCTGGCACGATAGATCTTTGTGTTGAATGAAAAGCGCAGGTGTAAAAACTCACTTCTAATTTCCTCTCTCTCTGTTCACTCTGGCCAGGCTCAGCTGGCTGGCGCCCGCCTGCATGCTTTTGAAATGCATGGTGACAATGGTACAGCACTCTAATCCTCTCACCTTCACATACCCGCCTAGGTTAAGGTTATATGTGGATACAGGGCAGAGATAGCGAAAATGCCGCTTGGTGCCTTGCTGAACAAGGACCACAGTGGTGAATGGACTACTGCAGTGTGGGCAGCGTGTGGGCATAATAACTGGGGTTATGATGATGGCTGTCATACTGCAACCCCAGTTTCACACTGTTAATTGTCCTGTTTCAAACATACAAACTTATGAAATGTTTTATTTGAGAACATCACAAAACAGTAAGTAATAAATTAAACTATTTAATTTATTATCATCCATTGCCTCTCCACCACAATTGAAATGTCCGCTTCTTCTGTGCCTTAATACAGTGAGTTCATTGCAGTGGAGAAAAACTCTTGACCTTATCAAGACCTTATCTAGTTTTTCAAGCTCTATATATTCACCTTCTGGATGCTACAAATGTCACATCTGGCTGAAAGGTCACATCTGGATGGAAGTGGACAAAGTCATGGGGGACCAGGTTTGTGTATGGTGCTTCTGAAATCTGAATCTTGAAGTCAATGAAAACAGGAACCAAAGAACAAATCAAGATACGAACTTTCTAGTAATGAGATTTGAATGTGTTGGAGTTTTAGGGCGCCCTCTTTAAACTATAAATTGCCCATAGGTGTGAGTGTGTTAGTCTGTCTATGTATTAGCCCTGTGATGGACTGGAGACCTGTCCATGGTGTTTCTCTGCCCTACACCTAATGCATGCTGGGATAGACTCCAAATTTTAATATTATTTTATGTACTAGAGGTTGAGAGAACAGAATATAAGAATGATTATTCCGACCAAAGGTTTCAATCTTCCCACCTACAATGTAACTACCACACTAAATCTCTAACAATAAAAACCTCCTCCTATGGTGGTCCCTTGGACAAAATCTTACCAAACATAGGTCCCTGGTTTAACACTTCTCTATTTAGGACAGGAAAAATGCAAACCCCAAGGGCTAGAGGAATCACAGGTCACAGTACAACACACAATCATCTGTCCTGGTCCAATGACACAATCTGCCAACAAGTGAGAAAAACAAATAAAGCAATGGCCTTTTGCTTACAAGATCCTCCTGAAACCATGCGAGTCCGACGCCAGCGGGCTTTCGGAGAGACAGTCCACACCATGCAGTCATGAAGGTCTCTTGGGACAAGCCATCTAGAGTTGTGAATGGGCAATGGGCGGGTACAATTAAACTGAAGCAGCCGCTGCCGGAGAAGCGCACAGTGTACAGCCACTCCAGTCCGATGGAGCTGCAGCAGCATTTTCCTTCACACATCTGAGCGCACACCGCAAGTTTCCGAAGGTGAAATTCTACAAACGATTTGACAATATCAAGGAATCCTGATTTTTGTTCATTTCAAAACTTAAACGATGGAAGCTTCAAACATCTTCTTTCTTCTGGTCTTCTACGGTTATCTACCAAAAGTAAGTATTCCTTACTCTGGGAATATTCTTTCTTAAAAAAAAAAAAGTTGATGAATGAATGGTGTTTTAAGTTTTGCACTTGAAAATCAGACTGAATACCCGCCCTTGTGGTCACAACATAGATGAGATTATTTTGTATTTCAAATTTTACAATAAATATAACATACATATACATCCATTCCGTGTAATACCATTAAGAGCCTATTTTGTAGAGCAAGGTAAGAATGAGCTTACATGTTGATATTATGAGCAAAACATTTAGAGGAGTTGGTAATTTAAAATCATGATTCAGCTTGTAGTCGCGCTGGTGTTTGGGTTACTGTAGTCCAGTCAGTGGTCTTGCCCACAGCAATTGGCAACGACAACGACTAACTTAACCATAGTTTAACTACATCTGAAAGAAAAGTTAATTTTATTTAAAAATCTACAAAAGAATGCTGGAGAAAGCCAATATCTATCGATCTATCTATCTATCTATCTATCTATCTATCTATCTATCTATCTATCTATCTATCTCTATCTTGACACCAAAGCTGAATTTTTGCTCAGGCTGCTGTTAAAATGTCTTGTTTTACATATATTGGATATTTCTTTTCAAGACAAGAAATAATCAAAAAGATACTCAGAGACATACTATCTGCTTCTTCAGGGGAATATGTCATATGTTTGAAAAACAAATATTTTATTTTTAAGTAGCTGCTGACTAGTAAACCAAGACTAATCTGTGATGTCATTAAGATAAAGCCTGGAACTGCTCCATTGAAAGTAACTGTGAGACCTATTGATGGGACACACACAATATTTCAAACAGCTCTAACAGATGGGTGTTGGTAGCCTAAAGGAAGTGATGTTTGTGAAGTTGCTGGTTCGAAACCTGTGAAAATCTTGGAAGGAAAAGAGTATGAATGCTCCCCCGTACCGGAAGAACCATTGTGGTAGGGCTCTAGGGGCAAGACATCCACAGTACTCCAGTGGATCTGTTCTACTACTGTTCAGTGGTCAACAGTAGAAGACTGCTGCTCTAGTCGGCAGATCCCAGGTGTGAATGTGTGTAATTGTGTCTTTATGACGGAGAAAGATGCAGGATAATAGTTGGCTGTGAGAGCGGGTGCTTAATAAAGCCCTTCCCTAGATAAATACATGCATAATGTTCAAATGTCTCCAGAAAATCATCTGTCATAATGCTGCCTTTCCCTTTATTTCTGGTGGAGCTGGATAAACGCTTTTCTTGCTCTATTCTGGAAATTAGGGCCTTTAGTGAAAAGAGGATTATGATGATGATGGTGATGCTGACATTTAAGTCCCATGACAGACTGTGTTTTAAGATGAGATTCTTTTTATTTAAGACCAATGGATCTCTGAGACTGTTATATTTTTCTGACCTACAACATTCAGGGCACCTGAAGTATCTTCTTCTGTGCTAATGGTGCAATCATCCACCAGATAGCTTAAGATTGCTCAAATCAGGAAAATTTGTCCTAGCTTGCCTCAGGATTTTGGTCTTTTCATGAGGCCCGCTGACTCATGTATAAGACCAAACTGTCAATGTCATCTGCAGTTTTGTCTTATTTACCAGAATTGTTTTCAACTATTTTTAGAAATGTCAAAAGTGTTGAGAGGCTGGCTCCTCTCATGGCACACAACTACGGACAGCGATCTCAAACTGTCCTGTCAGGCGGATATGTATTTTGAGTGATAATTATTGGCAATGTGTTTTGTTACATTTACTGAAATATGAAAATGTTTGGCTTAGGGTGGGTTTCGGTCATTTGACACTCACTATGTGTTCCTCCGAAGTCAAGCGCGCTTTTTCCAGTGGGTCGGGCCGAATAGGCTATGAACATCTAAGCGACTGTGTGAAAATTTTCTTCCCTCTCACCCATGACAGCTCTCAGATGTCTGGCCCACCATGAGGCTACAGCACTTCAACCTGAGGCGTCATTTGTTGACATATTTTAGTGGCTCTTATAGGTGCTAGTGTGGAAAACATTTAAGCATTTGCTGGTGTGCTCTCAGTACATCTGTGTCCCGTCCACAATCGGAGGCAGCTGCCTTACAATAACATACCCTGAAATGTTTCATCAATATATGTAGTTAGGATGTTTAGTGTCGAGTGTGCTGAAAATCCCATAAGTGGTTAAAAAGTGTGTGGTAGTGGCTGGATGTCAGTGTTATTTATATGACACAGTGCAGATGGGACAGGAGGACAAGGAGGAGACTGGGGTCACTATCAAGGCTGTGCAATAATGACTTCTCCTCCTTTCCAAACCTGAGACCAGAACTGATAGAAACCAAAAGCTTATTCATAAGTTATTGTAGATACTTTCGATGATGTCACCCCTGGTCTGTTTTTTAGAGCCAGAGGCATTTCCTGCGTATTAATCAATACGCAGGAAGGTGTTCTATCTTTAAATCATGTCCAACACACACAATGTGCTTACCTGCAAATCAGCCCTGACGTGACAGCAGAAAGTGATTGCTTAGGAGGTCTGCGTGATTTAGAGCTTGCGATCCATTGATGTGTGGGAAGAGAATAAACACATTACTTTGCTTTGTCCGGCCACACACAGATATCAGCCTTTCTTTTCATTTCTCTGCCAGTTCTCCCTGTACAAGATAATAATCTTATACTCAAACACGGCTAGACCAGCAGCCATTGAAATGACAACAATCACTAAAAACTTAAAGCAGCGGCCTGGCAGCTGTCAGGAAGAGCTTTGTGCTTACAAATTATCAAAGCTGGCAGGTATTTATGTATTGCATTTCCC
>CABFOQ010024037.1:0-13134 GCA_900660455.1 Gephyroberyx darwinii
TGCAGCCATAGCAGCCTGTTTCACGACTGCCGGCTGAGGCGATCTACTGGAGCAATTCCAAAACTTTTTGTACCTATTTTGCGGTATAAATGACAAATTTGTACACATAGAGCCCAGGTTTAAAAATACCGGAATTCCCCTTTAAGGGTGTTTGCAGTAAAGAGAGAATATGTTGACTGTCTACAAAGTCCTTGTAGCAGAAAACAGAAATTATACACCTTTACCTGGCGTCATGTTTAGATTGCCTCCCACACACTTAAGTCCATATTCGCTTAAAGCCAGTCACGCTACTTTGCGGTAATGATTTCAATATGCCGTTCTTGGCTATACGTCTCTTTCTGTTTGACGATGTAATATGGGGGCGTGTAAGAGCTGAAACCAGTAGGTCAGTTGGCTCACAGCTGCCATCTCAGCGGTATTGGCATTAGCGAGTATTCCTCCCACCCACTGAGCAGAGCATGTGTGGGTGGCTCTCTCTTACCGAGGCCTTCTGGAGACACACAAAACTCCCATTCAGCTAGCTCAGCTGCACGACAGGTGGATTTTGGACTGGGAGAACAAATTGTATAGGTTTTATTAGCTCTCTCACATGACAGACGTCTCAGACTGATGCTGTGATTTGCTCTCTAGCTCACTTACCTAATAGTATTGTGATGTGTTTTCTCATGACAAGGCTTTGTACGTCCACTGGTGTGTTTTTGTTGCACTGAAACTATATTTGGCCACACATTTTCACATGTATCTTCCGTGTCTATATTATAGCCATGTCCAGCTACCTGTACATCGTTAAATCTGAGTTACCGCTGGTCATCCAAGCTTTCCTGAAGGAAGGTCCCAACCCTGAGTGAGTATTTTTCATTGGTGTCCATTGCAAAATCAATGCTGAACACTGAAACCCTGATGTCTCCTGCCTGTTGTAGTTGGCCAAGGGCTCATTGATCCAATGTGGGGGTGTGACTAGGTTGGCAGCTTGTTATTGGCTGAGCAACAGGGGGCCAGGGTTGGATATGTTTCAGGCATACACACACACACACCACACTGCTGAAACACACATTGCAGTCGTGCGGTGACAACCACTGTACACGTCAGTCATGCTGTGACAGAACCTCTGCACATGCCCTTGGAGGGATGAAGTGGATTCCTGCCTCCCTTGTTCAAGTCTAAAAACAAACCGTGTGCTGAAAAGGGAGTGCTGCTCCACCACGGGTGCAGCGCTACTCTTTCCTAGTATAGCCTATCAGGCCAGCAGGATTTGGGAAACACTTCTCCAATCTCCTTGTGCCTGTCAAAGATCTCAGCAAAGCATCAAAGCTACTCTGGTTTACAAGGAGGAGCTCAACATGAACATGTTGCAGACAGTCAACGCTGGGAACCGACTATTTCATCACAACTATAACGAGTTGTGTTAAAGCAACGTCTGCACTAGATTTCCATCACTGCATTGAGCCTTCTTCTTCTTCTTCTTCTTCTTCTTCTTCTTCTTCTTCTTCAAATTCTCAATAAATATGTCACTACATCCAAAGGGGACCTTGATACACCAATGTTAAGTAATCAGATAAACAACATAGCTCCCAACGACCAATGAACTTGACAAAAAATTGGCCATAACTCATTGGCCGTTTGTCCAATCATCACACAATGTGGTACAAATGTTGAGCAGGATTCATGTAGCACCTAACAATAAACACATAACACTAAACTGGTCGTACCTCAAAGATTGTTGATCCAATAAACACAACATGTGGGACCCTCGTTGAAGAAGGTCCAACGTGCCTCCGGTGGCATTCAGAATTGTACTCATGTGAAGTTTGGTCATGACTGGTGAAAGTGGGTGTGGCCAGTGACATAATCATGTATCAAGCTTGGTTGCCTTGTCTGGGAAGGCATTTCAAAAGTTTACCAGATTGCATGTACTTTGGCCAAAAGGGGGCGGTGTAGTGATACTTAAAAATGTAAAAGTCCATATCTCTTACAACATAAGTCTGACTGACACCAGATTTGGTAGCCAGATCCTTTTGGACCACCCATAATGATTTAGTTGTGGTTGGTGATGTGGGTGTGGCCTATGCAGTAATGGCATATACGTAGCGCATATTGGCCTTAAATGTCATTCGGGCTTGAACCTCAGAATCAAGTGGCTATATTTACCAGGCTCAGATTCGGAGGTGTGGTTATGTGATAACCAGAAGCTGAACTATTACTATTACTATTAGGAATCTCTCTCTTTGTTTCTTCATCCTCTCTCTCTCTCTCTCTCTCTCTCTCTCTCACACACACACACACACACACACTCATACACACACACACACACACACAAAAGGACAGCAGCAGCTGGTGTGACATGGGTGCTGAGGTCAAGCATAAGAACAGGTCAGCTCAGTGCCAGACCTCAACAACTAAGCCACCCACTGTTCAGTTCTGCTGGAATCGTCTCTTGCTTTTCAGTCCAATGGCATCAGGAGTACAGAGTGGCATGAGATGGGGGGAGGTGTGGGGGAGGTGTGGAAAGGCTGTGTTTATGACCTGTGCCTCTTTAAATAGATAGTAATGTAGTGTGGCTGACAGACAGATTAGGACCTTTCACTCAAGACTTGAGGGAAGGGAAACGTTGGTTCTAGCAATGCATGGACATGTATAGGCGTTATGTAGACACGGTTTAGTTACAACATAGACGGAGTATGCATGAGGATTGGCATGTGACACCGATCAGCCATAACATGAAAACCACCTGCCTAAAATTGTGTAGGTCCCCCTCGTGCCGCCAAAACAGCTCTGACCCGTTGATGCTTGGACTCCACAAGACCTCTGAAGGTGTCCTGTGGTATCTGGCACCAAGACGTTAGCAGTTAGTTAGACGTTATTGGATTGAGATCTGGGGAATTTGGAGGCCAAGTCAACACCTATCCTGCTGGAAGAGGCCACTGCCATCAGGGAATACCGTTGCCATGAAGGGGTGTACTTGGTCTGCAACAATGTTTAGGTAGGTGGTACGTGTCAAAGTAACATCCACATGAATGCCAGGACCCAAGGTTTCCCAGCAGAACATTGCCCAGAGCATCACACTGCCTCTGCCGGCTTGCCTTCTTCCCATAGTGCATCCTGGTACCATCTCTTCCCCAGGTAAACGACGCACACGCACCCGGCTGTCCACATGATGGAAAAGAAAACGTGATTCATCAGACCAGACCACCTTCTTCCATTGCTCCATGGTCCAGTTCTGACGCTCACGTGTCCATTGTAGGCGTTTTCGGTGGTGGACAGGGGTCAGCATGGGCACTCTGACCGGTCTGCGGCTACGCAGCCCCATACGCAGCAAGCTGCGATGAACTGTGTGTTCTGACACCTTTCTATCATAGCAGCATTCACTGTTTCAGCAATCTGTGCTACAGTAGCTCTTCTGTGGGATCGGACCAGACGGGCTAGCCTTCGGTCCTGTAGAAATGAGAATAAGGGTGTGTTCACACCAAGCATGTTTGGAGCAGTTCATTTCGTTAGACATCGTGAGAACGATGCCATTCGAAGATAAAAGTATCAACAGGACAGTTTGGACTGAGTCTCATGTACAGATATTTCTTCAGGTGTTCTTATCTGATATGAAGACCAGATACAGAAAACTACAGCAAAGAGCACATCCATTATGTTTAGCTAAAGTTACAGGGACTGGGACTGGATCCCGCTGCCTGACTGCCAAAGTTTCCAATCTCGTCGGAGGACAGGTCACAGAAACTCTGTCTCGTGAGAACATGTGACATTTGTCTGCAATCACTGGTTCACTTGTAATTGGATGGTGTGAACCTCAACAAACCAAATACAAAAATACAACAAAGTAATCATTTCAACTATGGCTTGGACCAAAGAAAGCAAGCTCTAGGTGTGGTCTCGCTCTCAGTGCAGCAACACAGGGAGAAGGTCAGATATTTGGCAGTGGCAGGGATGTGACGCAGGCGTATCACTAATGAAAGCTGATCATCTGGAATGACCCACTGACCAAGGGTCGAGAAAGGACATGACCTGTAATGCACGTGACTCCTTTTGCTTTCAAGGGACTCATCCTCCTCCCCCACACACACAGTCACAGCTGCTTACACCATGCTGCAGCCTGAAGGCCTGTAGTAGACAAGTGACCCCAGTGGCTGTGTCTCATTGAGAGGGTCAAGAATAACTGGCTTAGAGCTTAAACTGCCAGTTTGACAGTAAGTGTTACTTTTGTCCATAAGCTTCCTGTTGTTGATGCTCCTACAGCTACTGATCTCTGAGCTTCGTTTTCCTTGCCACAGGTTATTAGCTCCCTCAAGAGAGCTACCCAAGAGTCCATCTCTTTCCTCACCGCTAAGCAAGCTGGTGACGATCCATTTCAAGACTTGAACTAGTCTATTCTTAGGACGCACACCAACATGAATTTGTAAACATTAAAAGCTACTGGATGTGAGATGTTCTGCCCAGGACTGGATCGCCATACCAAACCAACCCAGAACACCACGACCATAGAGCCACTCTCTGCAATGAACCTCTCACCGCATCTGAGCACCTACCAACGTGCACAGATTGCACGTGTTAAGAGCGCACACATGCATGTATTGAAAGGTCAGCCACAGGATATGTTTGTTTCATGTGGGGACGTGTGTGGTTCATAGCAGGCGCTGATGTATTGGCATGGCCTGTCATTGGCTTGAAGGGGACGCTGGGCTAGGAATGGAGGGTTCCTTCCATCCCAGAGCTGGACCTCACATGTCCTGCAGCCTTCGGTGGGTGTGGGGTGATGGAAGTCTGTTTGGGTTATTATGGGATGAGGAGGTGCAGGGGGTGGTTAAGAACTATTGGATGTGGTTTGGGTTAGTAAGGGAGAAAGAGCAGGGGGGAGAGAGGGCAAGGGTATGTCACCACCATGTTGTTTAGGATACTGTGTGCTGCTGTTTCTGCAGCTGTGAACTGTTACACAAATCATCAGACTTGCGTAACAACGCCTCACTCCAGTCTATTTCAGTCCGGTCCACAGCAACACTAATGGAGATGGTTTTCCACAACCACTACAGGCCTCATAGAATAGACCAGAAAGACCACCGGCACCCTGAAAGAGGCTGTCAGGCTGTTTCACACTTTCTAGATGTGTAATCCAATTTCTCTCCACTTACCACTTTCCATTCCAGCACATTTCCCTCTCTCTCTCTCTCTCTCTCTCTCTCCCTCTCTCTCTCCATACCGATGTTTTGAATTTTGAGCTCACCAAAATAAAATGTGTTTTTCTGCAGTCTGTGGTATTTGAATGGGAACTACCTGGTCATCATGGTCTCTGCCTGTATCATCTTGCCCCTGGCTTTAATGAAGCAGCTCGGTGAGTAGTACTTATATACTGATATAGTCAGACCCTTTTATCCCCCCGCCTGTTTTCACCTGCCCAGATTGATTGTGAAATACCTTTATCTGCCCAAAATGACAATTAGCCCGTCTTCATCTTCTCCACGAACCTTGGTAGTGGTGTGAGTGTTGATGGGTGTGGATGGGGAGCTTATAACCTGTATCTGCCACACAGGGAATACACATAATAGCAGACTATCAGCCAATCAGCTCTTTGTACTTCACTGGGTGTTATGCCTTTGCATTGCTACAAGTACTGTCAAGCACTGTACTCAGGTGCAATTTTGACTCTTTTCAATTTCAAAGCATTTATCTAACACATGCAATCAGTGGTTTCCTTTCAAAATGGTTTTCTAACTTTTTAAATTATGTGTTATTTTGAGTTTAGCCAACTCACACAAAGTCACACCAAGCATAATACTGATTTAATACTTTAATACTTTTACTTAGGAAGACATTTTTTTAAAAATCTGGCTTCTTTGGGGCCCTTATTTATATTTATTGGGTTTTTCAAAAAGATGAAAAAGTGAAAAAGGAAAACAAGAAGGGTGAATAAAAACAAAGAAAAGACAACTTCCACAGAAAAATAATTTTTTTTTAAAAAGGCACAAAAAACAGGTAGAGGCTTCATTTATAGACCAGGAGAAAACCTTTTAACTGTAAACCAACGTGTGTATGTGTGTGTGTGTGTAATCCCTCCATGTCTACTAGAGTTGCCATGTTGATCCATCCAATCAAGGCGCTGTAACATGAAGGACCGTCTTTGTCTTCCTCTGCAGGTTACCTCGGCTACACCAGCGGGTTTTCCCTCAGCTGCATGGTTTTCTTCCTCACCGCGGTAAGTCGCCTCACCTCCCACGGTGTCGCCGCAGTGGCTCGCACTCTTCCTAACACTTCTTTACCAGAAGCGTTGTTTGTGCTGACTTGTCAACTTGGCACATCTCCTAATCAGTTTGGCACCCTCATCTCTATTTTCAGCGGTGTGTGTTGTTTGGGCGTGTGGTTGATAGGGGGGGGTAGCAGAGCTGCTTATATGCATCAAAGGGAGAGAGTGAGACCGGAGTGCTTAGCGGCTGACTCACCCTAATCTGCTGTGAAATGGATTTTCTGAGCTTGGCAACTTCCTCTTCTCCCCTCATCCTTCACGCACCCGATTCCATGAGTCACCCTGTCTCTTCGTGTGACACTGATCTCTCAGAGCTGTTGTTTACTGACTCTGACACAGCCCCTCGTCCTCACGTCTCTCCTTTACCGGTTTTTATGATTGCTTTGACAACAGAGTTTCAAAGTGCAAAACGTCAATACTCCAAATCACATATAGCACGCAGAATAACTATCAAAGGAGGAACTACATCGTGCACAAGGTTTGCCCTAGCATCAGGACGTTGGATTTGTTTCCTGTTGAATTTTAATCCTAGCTATATTGTCACACTGAAAAGGCATTTTGAGCGGATCTCGCTTCCGTAATTTGTACTTCATGTTCAAACAGGATGTTGGGGTGGGACATAACGCGGGAAGGGATCATTCTAAAGTGTACGCCGATGGGATATCTGTTATGGAGAGAAAGAGAGTTTTATTTGAGAGTAGGATTGTTCAAAAATGATGGTTTTATTGGTTGTAAACTTCATGTACGCCTACTGGTACACCACAAGGTAACCACTAAAGATACCCTGTTGTCCAGTGATAGGTTGTAATGGGGTTTTGATAAAATAAAAAAAAATATATAAATGATCTTTTGGGCATTTATTGTTAAATATGTGTATATTATGACAGAAAATAAACTAACAAGGTGAAAATGTAATTTTTCATTAAAGTATAACTTTAAAATACTGTCATTATAATGCCAGTACCCCAACCCCCCCAGCAAAAGGGGACTGGGCTGGGTCATGCCTCACCCAGCTGGGGTGCTGTCCCTGGTGCTGAAGTGGGCCTGCAGGTGCTGGTTTCCTGCTTCACAGTAGCTCTGTCTCTGGTCCTGAGGCGCTCGTGTGTCTGTGGTTTGACACGACCGCCACATACTGGCAAAATGAATTCAATGGTGTTGGTCGTGATGCAAGAAAGACACAAACAGTGAGACTGCTTGGGTCCAAAATGCAAGATTCATGCAAAAGGAGATTTCTATCACACAGCTGGAAGGTGCACACAAAACAAACACAAAACTCACTGTATTACACTATTTTACAGAAACAGGAGCCCAAAGTAAAAAACAGTCCAGTAATACTAACCAGAAATACTCCGTTTTCAATACCACCTGTATTGTCCTGCTCCGTGTTGTCAGAAACAACCATATAGGCTTTCTAACAGCTTTTGTTGTAGATAGATGATAAGCTGCTCTACATTTCTAGTAATAAGCATCGGTACATTGTTATTGGGGTGTATTCTGAGAAGTGAGCTTGTGCGCTTTATATCTAAGCACAGCATTTTGGGTCTTTGCACATTGAAAGTCAATAGAAACTCGAGCCAAAGCAATCATAAGAAACTAACTACCATTTCCTTTCCTCCTCCCATCCATATCTCCACAGGTTATCTTTAAGAAGTTCCAGATACCCTGCCCGTTTGAGGAGTTCACCATGAACAGCACTGCCGGCCACCTGAACGCCTCGGCCCACGGCCACGACTACCACAACGGTCTGGTTCACGAGGCGGACGACTCCCACTGCACCCCACGCATGTTCACCATCAACTCACAGGTAGGCGAGGACGCAGTCTGCAGACACGCACACGAGTCTGTCAGTGTTTCAAAGCAGTTCCCATACATGGTGAAGCAGTCTGATTGGGAGGGCTCGGTTGCGACGCTCATCATAACGGTCATGTGCTTCTTCACAGACAGCGTACACCATCCCCATCCTGGCCTTTGCCTTCGTGTGCCACCCCGAGGTGCTGCCTATCTACACCGAGCTCCGCGAGTGAGTCAGCTTTTGTTTATCAGTTCCCACCGTGTCGCCTGCTACTTTTTGAGAATACCTGCCAGGGTAGGAAGCGGCATTTACCTTTACCTGACGCTCTGCTGTGCCAATTTCAGCCCCACTAAGAAGAAGATGCAGCACGTGTCCAACATCTCCATCCTTGTGATGTACACCATGTACTTTCTGGCGGCTCTCTTTGGCTACCTAACGTTTTACGGTGAGAGCGAGTCTCCCGTTGCATTTTCTCCCGGTGTTTTTGAGGAATGAATGCAAAGGTTTACACCCAAGATGGCTGTGCTGCCTAAAGATAGTGTCCAAGCTCCCTCTTGTGTTGGTTGTATGTTGTTTAACAGTCCACTGAGGTATTACTCGATGAGGTCCAGTAACATGTTTCTCTTCCTCCAGGTAAGGTAGAGCCTGAACTGCTGCACACCTACAGCCGGATCGACCCGTTTGACAACTTGATCCTGTGCGTGCGAGTGGCGGTCCTCACTGCCGTTACCTTGACCGTCCCCATTGTCCTGTTCCCTGTAAGTTAGAGCTATCTGTAGTAATAGATGTCCACCACGTTGTCACATCATTTCCTGTTTTACCCTGCTGTACTCCACATGCCCGTGTCTCCACAACTCCCTCCGCAGGTGCGTAGAGCCATCCAGCAGATGTTTTTCCCCAACAAGACCTTCAACTGGTTGCGTCATATTGCCATTGCCCTGATTCTGCTCACGTTCATCAACATGCTGGTGATATTTGCTCCCAACATCCTGGGCATCTTTGGCATCATTGGTTAGTATATCACCGAACCCCTTCTAGGGCCAAGAAGCCCAAACGTGTGATAGCTACCGGAGTTATTCAGCTAACAGCGACCTTCTGGCTAGTTATCAATAAAGTTCCCAGAGATGGTCAAGAGTTTGTGAAAATACATATACCACTCCTGTCATAGATTCAGATGTCACCATTAACCTTTTATTTCACTAGGTCCTCCTGTTGATATCATCATCATCATGACAAACATAAAAATTGCAGACAAACACAGAAAAACACACAAGAAAAACTTCAAGACAATACTTGAAAACAGTTTTTGATGTTCCCCTCAGTCTCATCTAGCCACTCGAGTCCGTTTCCTCTAGGGTTTTGTTCAACTAGAAGTCATGTGATCGCGGGGTTACTTTTTTTCTCTTTCTGTTTCCAAACTGAGTCCACGTGTTTGTGACACCGCCGGGTCCAGCCTTGACTTAAAAGCATAACTAAAAACGTGACCGGTGTGTGTGTGTTTACACGCCGAGAGACTGATGGACTGAGTCAATATTATTGTCACCCGCTGTCCTTAGAATGGAGGCCATGTTTCACGGGTTAGAGGTGGAAGTTCAAGGACATCTTCAGAGCAACAGAGTCTCTATTTGGACAAACATGCCCAGAGACAAGTAGGACTGCTTGGTAAATGTTCTGTATTTTGTACTTCTTCTGTACAGGCGCCACGTCAGCTCCCTGCCTCATTTTCATCTTCCCTGCTGTCTTCTACATCCGCATAGTGCCCAAAGACGAGGAGCCCATGAGCTCCACCCCTAAGATACTGGTGAGCATCCTCGCCTCGGCCATGTGTGATACCGGCTGGTTGTCGTGTCCCGTGGTACGTCATCATTGGTGTTTTCTGTGTTTTTTCTCATCCTCAGGCTTCCTGTTTTGCTGCTTTGGGCGTCTCCTTCATGGTGATGAGTCTGAGCTTCATCATCATCGATTGGTCAATGGGGAACAGCCACGCCGGAGGAGGCCACTAGATCCTGCTGCTGTGTGTCTGGGGCGTAGGACGGGGGAATAAGAACTGTTCAGTGTAAAGGGTGCACTATCACCTCTTTGGGAAGGCAATGCAGGGCGTTGAATGAACCGCTTGACTGTAACTTAACGCTTATCTGAACAAAAATGAGTTTTTTTTCTAATTCATCCTAAACTAATGCAATTGACTTGTGTTTTGTGAGTAATCAGGACTAATCGGGTGTTTTGATCGCCATTTGAGTCGGATAGTGCATCCAGATATTATAAAGCATCGTCTGGCGGCCGACGCAGCCGTTCCCTGTTGCTTCCTGCTTATTTATCTTTACCCAAATCCTTGACTAAAACCATTTACACACACACACACACACACACGCACAACTGCAGCTAGTACTGTACAGACACGTTCTCGGACAGGATAAATGGCTGAATAACTCAGAAGTTATTTTTATACACAAAGTTTCTATTGTTTTGCCTTGAGAAGCACAAGTAGAGACAGTAGAGAGTAGAAGAAGAGGGGGAGGACAGTTGGAGTGTAACCACCCTGCTGCATCCATCTCACCCAAACCAGCAGCACTGTTGGTTAGCTGCTGGTGTGGGATGGAAGTGACCCGAGGTGTTTTATTTGCCAAAGTTACGGCGTCCCTGCTGCCTTTTAGCACGTGGACTGGCACACACACACACACACACAGTACAACAGAAGTGTATATTTATTTAACGACTATATCTATGTTATTAATTTCACACGATAAGGAAATGGGCTCATGAACAAAGTATTTAACCTCGTGTATGATCAGGTGTATGATCATTCGTTAATGGTTGTTCTGCGTAGTATATGATGTATGATTTTGCTTTTTTTTTTGTTTTAGTTGACAGTTTAAGATAGAAAGCTTTAGGATAGTTTAGAAGAAACTGAAATCCTTGATGTAAATTTGGCATCTGACAGTGTGTTGAAGTCCCGTTTTGTGCTGTAGTTAGTTATTTATTATTGAAAAGTCAGACAACCCTAACCCAAAGTAAAGCTGCATTGCTGTTGTGCTTTTTTAGGAATGTGGGATAACACGACCACTACCTGAACGTCCTCTTTTTTGTTTCGAGACCCGTGTTAGAACCGACAAACTGCAGGTAACTGGATTTTCTACATACTGCAGAGAGCATTTTGTTGTGTAGAAATACAGACCCTAAAGGGATAGCCTTACATGACAGCACAGAGTTACAGATCCACGTGTTTGGATTTGGAAGAGGAACTCAAATGACAAACACAGGATGCTCTTCTCTCAATGGCAGTTATTTGTATCACAGCTAGAAAAGACCCGGGGAAACCTTTACTTCTTTTTATTTATACATTATTGCAATTGTGTCTATTTTGTGTTAATTTTGTTATTTTGATTCATAATTTTACTGATCAATTATACGAACAACAGAAATTGAATGAATTGAATGCATGTCTCGATTTCCGTCTCTTGCTTTTCCACGTCTCGGCAGTGGTTGTGGTGTGAAGGAAGGTTTCGTCTCGTCCCGCTCAGTGGAAAGTGTTATTCTTCAGGTATCGGGTTCATGCCAAAGTAGCAACATACTACCTACTGCTTTAAAATACCTTTAACTTTAAGAGGCACCGCAGTTTTAATACCAGAGGCAACGATATCAAATATGCATTTTTAATGTACCTAAACCGATCTAAGCGATATATTTTATTATAGCTCTTGTCCTACATTTAAGATTTCTTTCTATGGGAATGACAGGACTACGAGGAAATAACAAGGTATACGTATTTTAGAGGGTGAGAGGTGACTTTATATAAATAATGTATATAAATGTAAACCATTTATATTTGTGATGCATATTTAGCTTGTAAAGTGTAAATAACTGGGACAGTTTTAGTTTGGCAATAAACAATTGTAGATGTTTTTACACCCACGTCTCCTCTGTCCTTTTGTCATTTTTTCCCCCTGTACTCAAACTCCTACATGCTTAAGCATCACATATAGTTTTACAGCTTTCCCTTACTCCCTGGTGTTTTTTTCATCATGTACCATTTAATATTTTACATGCCATTTCATAGATAGCACTTTAATGTTCATACATGGAAAAGATACTCAAGCATTTCCCAAACGAAGGTGCTTGCAAAAAGCCCAGCAGCACTTGAGCTCATCTTTTGAAGGAAGCGTATTCCTTACACGTTTATCTATAGCTGGTCGGTCTACGTATCTGATCTGTCAAGGCTAGGCTGCGTTTACTCAACACACAGTAAACATGAACTCAAACTCATATCTCCTCCCACAAAGTCTTCGAGCCTCTCTTACTGCTGTCAACCTACAACCCTTGTTTAAGGTCACCCAGAGGGACGGAGACCCTCGGCACCCTGAAAGGCACTGCTACATTTGAGGACTGCTGTAAAAACCAGTGTAACAGCAGGATGTGATCACATACTTGTGTCTCGGAGTAAGAACATTTTAGCTGAAGTTAGAACTGAATTAGCACTAAAAACATTTTGCATGTATATTTCATACATCAGAAAAGCTTTTCAGCACCTTCTAGTCTTTTACAGTTGTAGAAATACTGGTGAAATATTGTGATAAGTTGTAAATACTGACTATATATATATATGTCATTAATTAGTGTAGAGCCTGCAAGAGAGCTTGAATACTGAAGGTTACCCTGAGCCTTACAACTCATGATTAAACGCAACAAGATGTTTCTACATGTGTAGGAGATTGCAAGAAAAAAGCATTTCTGATTACTGATTTCTGTACAGTTGCAGCTAAAATGTTTTTCACACAGATTTCATACAGAGTTGCTTTACAAACCAAGCCCATTCACTCCATCTGTGGGGAAAACATACGTAGGCTATATAAATATATATATTTTTCTTTCCATTAGGGGGCACTGTTCACCAACTCTACTATAGAAAGGTACCAAAACATTTCTTAAACATTTGCCATTTCAACAGCAAATGCAATGTATTATATATACTTAGCCAGATAAACAGTTCACTATCCAGTGTGTGAGACCGTGCAGACCCAATGTGTATTGATATGTTTGTCATCTCTCCATCACCGTGATGCAGAGGAATGAGGCTGGCGCAGCGCCCACTGCAGCCAGCCCC
>CABFOQ010024037.1:13154-23367 GCA_900660455.1 Gephyroberyx darwinii
CCACCGCAAGACACGCTTCAGTAGCGTCCCCATAATTGGTGCCACATACGGTACGGGTACAAGCGGGCCACGAGAGCTCACTTGTTTAATTGGACTATCGCGACAAGTCGTTCAAGTGACGTCAACGCGACCGGCCCAACTCATTCCAATTGTCCGGGAATACGCATAGCCACAGGGTTTTTCATCAATGCCGAGCTGAGCACCGGGGAGGACCGCAGTCGCAAGATCAAGGGGCGCGCGCACGTCGATCAGCCTGACGAGAGAGACAGTCTGAAGAGGAGGACCGAGGAGAAAGCACCTCTGTGTGTGGATGGACGGAGGACTGAGGGCTGTAATTACTTCGAAATGGACCAGCGGTGCCAGATTGGGTGTTGAAATCAAATGAGTCGGAGGAACCGTCTTCAGCCTTGAGTTTCTACGAGGAGAGAAAATTGACTTTTTTTGTGCGCGTGTTTGAAAAGTCTGGAATTAAATTGTACACTGTTTCTGCTGCAAATCGCACGGGATCGACACGAGCAGTTTTTTTCTCGGTTTTTGGAAACAGGACTGCTCGTTATTCTCGACATTGGCTGTCACACTGAAGCCATCATCATTGAAGCCTTTTTGCGCAAGTGGTCGGTGCGCCGCTGCTTTCGGAGCCATGGGTTGTACGGTGAGCGCTGAGGATAAGGCGGCCGCGGAGAGGTCAAAGATGATTGACAAAAACCTCCGAGAGGACGGAGAAAAGGCAGCCAGAGAAGTGAAATTGCTTTTATTAGGTAGGCCTTATTGTGTGTCTGATCTTTCCTCAGATTGCCTGTCAGCTAAAACCAATCAGCTCTGTTTGTTATTGCAAAAAAAACTCCTCTGCAGTTTTAGTGTAAAACTCTTAAATCCAATCAGCATCTGGTACAACGTTATTATAAATGCTCTGCTCAGCGTCCTCACCGCGCATTTCACTACCGACGGCTATTGATGTTGATGAAGAAATGAAAGAACAAACAATTTGGCTTAGGGTAAAAAGTCAGTACACAGGAATTCAGTTTTTACTTTATTGTTCTTATATACCAGACCAGTCCAGCACCAAAACAAGCCAGGGGCTACCAGGCAGGAATAAGGCCAACAAACCACATCACTGACAGGGTATAGGCACGAAATCACAAACACGGAAAAAAGACATGTTAGCTGTGCAGGCCCAATAGTCTTCATCACAAAATAATGCCATCACTCATCCATGTCGTATATTGCAGTGTTTATTATCTGACACCTAAACCACTCCCACACCCCCACGACCACGCGCTGCTGAGCTGACTGAGACCGGTGCTGCAGTGTTGAGGTGCGTTCACGTCCCTAACTACCTGAGTGTCGGTCGACTTGACAGCAAAGTGTCATCGTGCTCAACAGCCTCTCCGCAGGGCAGAGGACATGCTGAGAAGCTGCCCGGCTGCCCACCGACCTGAAGACAGTTTGAAGTTGGATATTTGACAGACCATCAGCCAATCGCTTACCAGGAGGAGGGCAGGGTGGCTCAGTCCCCTACCACTGGAAACACTTGGTTAGGGACCGTCAATGAACAAACTGAACAAATAAAAAAAGACTTTCAAGGTCACATAACTCTTACATACATCTTTTAATAAAACTATGACGCAATTTTGTCCAGTAGCTCTCAAGTCACATAACCTACTGACTCAAAATCAATATGAGAAGATTACACCACAAAGCCCACACGGGGCACACTGCTTACATCTGTCAATAACTCCTTCATGTGAAGCAGTTTATATGTGACCTGGAAACGATTGGGGGGGAAAATCACTAGTTATTCATTTGTTCAGGACTTTATTGACGGACCCTGACCAACCAGGCGGCAGGGGACTGGGACACCCTGTCCTGGTTTGGTAGGAGAGCTGTGTTCAGGTCTGATGTCAAATATCCTTCTTCCAACTGTCTTTACCTCAGTATAAACAGCTTAAATCAGTGTAGAGGTCAACAGTTTAGCAGGCCTACTCTTTATACAACTCTTAAATAAACATCAGAAAAACACATTCCTGCATTTCCACTGGAAACAATGAAATTATCAAAGTTTACAGTATAAAATTCAGAATGCTGTTTTTTTTGGCGGGTGTTGTTTTTGACTCACCTTGCTGTAACAAGCGGAAAGGATCCGCCCACTCACAGAAGAGTTGTAGCATGACTAGTTTTTAAATTTTTATAATGTGCAGCCAGCAAGACGGGGAGAGGTGTTTGGGGCACACTCAGACACAACAACACCTCTGAAAGGCTTAAGTATTTCAGATGTTATGAT
Source organism: Gephyroberyx darwinii (assembly GCA_900660455.1). NCBI lineage: Eukaryota > Metazoa > Chordata > Actinopteri > Trachichthyiformes > Trachichthyidae > Gephyroberyx > Gephyroberyx darwinii. The sequence continues at coordinate 15,436 of CABFOQ010024037.1, forward strand.
TACGATGTCCTGACCTTACTCTCGGCACTCAACCAAGCTAGTTTAGATAGCAAATTCCCAACAGTATTGATGGAAAGTCTTCTGTTTTCTTGTTGTATGCTCACAGCTTGACTCTGAACTAGATCTGTCCGATGCCCTGTCATAAAATACACATTTCCTTCTCCTTTAAAGTGGTTTGGGAGGCTGTAGTAGCAAAAAAAATGCTCTTTTGGTTAAACCTTCAATCTCCTGGGTTTGATGGCAGCTACTTTTCTATTTCAGACCTTGGCCTACATGTAATCCACTCTGAATCCAGACTCAAATGGTTTTGCGCTGTTGGATTTCTCTATTGAATTCCATTCTCTGCATCTCAGTTTACTCTTTTACACTCTCTCTCTCTCTGTAATGGCGTGGCAGGTAAACAGCCAGTTGTCATAGAGAGAATCTGCGAGGAGACAGGATGACAGTCACTCAGTGGGAAAGCATTGAAATATGGACAGCAACCGGTTCAGCAAAACATCACTTTGACTGCTTTACAAAATATAGACAAAAATAACATTTTTTTTACCAGAGTCGTGGGCCTTGGAGCTAGCAGTATTTTGGGGTTAGAATAATACACAAGTTGTTCATGACCTATTAGAGATAACGTGACATGTTAAGCATCAAAACAACATTTTCTTTCGTAGAGATCGATACATACAGGCCGTCTGGGTGTTTCGCTAACTCCCTAGAAATGCTGCCTTTACTCATGACATTGTGGTCAGCCAAATATGAAGAAACAGTTATGTCCAACAGCGTTACAAATAAATAACCACTATAGGCGTTTAGATTTGGTGTACCAGCAGTCTGGACCATCTCTACGAGTTGTTTCATGGACGCTTCTGTTATAACATGATAGATTCCCTCTGTCTGTCTGCTCGGATCTCTTCCCAGGGATGTGTTTTGTTGGCCCTAAATCCAACATGAGGTCTGACATCTTCAATAAGGTCAATGGTACTGTTAAGTATCTATTGTGGACAGGAGAAAAAGCTTAAAAAACGAGCACAAAAAGCTTGCAGTCCTTCGAAAGTTGTTCCTTTAAGACGACACCAGACGAGGCTCAGGGCGTTTGTCTTCTAGGTTTTTCTACGAGGTGTCAGAGGGATTCAATCACACAGATCTTGACTAAGAAGGAACGATGTTTGTGTTGTGAAGTTATTTTCCCACAGGGATCTAGGTTTTTGAGCATCGATCTCTCTCTATTTTCAGCACCACATGCCCTCAAATGCAATCAATTCTCAGATGGTTCAGCAATGACAACACAGTTGGGAGTAGTGTATTTATGACAGGACCTGCAGAAATGACTCATGGCCGTGTGGCGCGACGTCTGTCATAACGTGACTAGAAACATGGTTAACCATTTTGCGCTCATGTGTGCTAGCAAGGCTTTGTCATCCTAAATAGATGTGCTGTGTCAGGTCACTCTGCTCTCTGTGGGTTTATTTTCTGAGCAGAACAGAGAAACAACATAAACCCACCAAGTCCTTGACTTCCTTCCCAGCGAATCGGTTGGCTAAAATTAGCCACGGTTAGCACATAACATTAGCAGCGTCCTGACACTGCAGCGGTGCAGTATAGCAGCACATGTAACGTTAGCTCTGTGTGTATAATGGAAACACATTAGAAACCAACTGAGCTTTGGGAGGCTTTATCAGGCTCGGCCAGCCCTGCACAGCTCCTGGGCTGAGTAATGGCTGTGTGGAGCTGGAAGGGGAGGGGCTTAGGATACTGAAGGATGAGCTGCAGGGAGCTCAGGAGGCTCCTCCGTACGAACCGAGGACACAATGTAGACTAGACTGTATAATGGCTGTATCGGCTTTGTTTGTGTTTGAGAAGAAACCATCTTGTTCTGGGACCAAGCGCTTGACGGTGGCCGCTGAGGCATGAAGTGACGCGTCAGTCTTCGGAGAGGCTTTGTTGGCGTTGTTGTTGTGAGCCTGCTGTTTTTCATCACGGGTTGACAGGAGAACTAACAGCACGTTCCCCTTTTTTTTCTCGCAGAAAGAGTAAATTGAGTCATTGCCAACTATGTAGTCCAGGATACACAGTGAGATATCGACCGGAGGGCTTCCTCTGCGTCCGTACTTGAGGTGCTGATGTATCAGGCAGCGAGGACGGACACTCAAACAAATACGAGGAACAAAGAGGCCACGTTGCCCAACACTTTGCCAAACTGTTGCCAGCAGCAAAAGAGTTTTCAGTCCTCTGACGGGCCGCGCTAATGCATTAAATATAACAGAGTATATTTTATTAATGTTGTTTTGTTTTTTTACAACAGAAACTCCTTTCTTAGTCCCAGTGTTCACAAACAGCAGCGGTGTGTTGCGCCATACTTGAGAGCTCACTGTGAAACCCACCAACTACATAGCATGTCCTCATCAGAGCTCCAACCAGGAACAAAAACCCACGATGCAACAACTCAGGAAGTCAGGATCATCCGTGCTGGAGAGCTATATGAATTGTTTCATAGTGCCCAGTTTCTTGCATTTAATACTTGATTTCCTCTCCCTATCACAACAGTGACCAGAGTCTGTATGGGTTCTAGTGTATTTGTTGATCATTTTATGTTGAGCTACCACACATTCTTGACAGGAAATTGTCCGTCTAAAGCTGCATGTAGTCACAAAATCATTCTTGCACTCATTTTCTTTCATACCAGTTTACCATCTTGTTTGAACAGTGTAACCCGACAGAGTCCTTCAGTCTTGGTTGTAGTGTGGCGAGGCGGCTACTCTCAGAATATACTCCATTACAGATTTCTAATTCTGTTTAAATTGCATTACTGACTAAAAAATATAAAGTTAAGTGTATTCAGGAAAGGTAATGTTATCCATTACATTACTGTAACCAGATTACTGTCAGGTTACAGATAATCCACAGCACATTTCCAGTTTAACAACAGTGGCGGTGAGCGGTTAAATTGTGTTAACTAGGGATCGGCAAACCCATTGATCCCTTCAAACCTCCTCCAGTCACCCTTTCTGAGGCTCATCTCTGATTCTCCACCCCCCCAGGCAGACGGTAATAATAGTCTGCTGCTCAGACATGACTCAAGGAGAAGTACTCACCAGGGTGAGACTGTCAATCCACAGATGACAACTTCTCCACCACCCACCCACTGAAAGAATATACTTATGTCGCGTTCGTCACGTCTGTGGCGGACGCTGCTAAGTCTTCAATAGATACGTACGCCTTTTCTGCTGAGCCGGCAAGACGCTGCGCCCTGAGTAAGACCGCTGTCATAAAACGTTGCTACTTTGATGTGGATGATAAACCCGTTCTGAGGCTCATTTCTGAGGTTTGTGTGTGTGAGAGGAAAATCAACACTGTCTAATAAATCCCCTGATAAAGATTTTCTTTCACCGCTGCATGAAAGAGCAACCTTTCCTCAGAGGATATCGGTCGATTCAGGGATTTTCAAAGAGGTGGCTTGGCTTGGGATCACAAGGAGCAGGTTGATGGCCTGTCTGTCAGACCTGGTGTGTGTTTGTGTGTGTGTGTGTGTGTGCAGGTGCATGTGTCAGTGAGACGTGCACATAAACGAGGAGGAGCATGCATGTATCTGCTTTGGTTGCTGTAGTGGGAAGTGGGTCCTTAACATTGCCTGAAGCAGGATGCTGGTTATGACACCTAGCAACAGTGTGAGGTTTGGTGTTAGTGGAAGTGAGAAAGCCGGTTATATTCAGGACGACGTGTTGATGACTGTTGTTACTTACTGAAGTATTGTGCAAACTTGTCCTCCCTCAGGCTTCCTCCTTAATTTCCCTCACAGTTGAATTCAGAAACTGACTTTTTCTCAGAAATCTTTGTTGTGAAAGAAATTTAAGGGTGCTTTCACACATATCTTGTTTGGTCCGGACCTTCTGACTTTTCAGTTTGGTCCAAATCAAAATAGCAGGTGTGAAAGGTTCCTCAGACCACGGTCCGGACCAAAGGACCAAAATTTGGTCCGACCAAAAAAAGAGGTGGTCTCGGTCCATGGATCGGTTCGTTTGCAGCGTGAAAACACTTTTTGGTTCCAACTTTCGGACCAATTACAGGAAGTTGAGGCAGGTTATCGTCAATACAAAACAATAGAAGAAGACTTACCTGTCTGTGACGATATCATTTTTGCACAACGAGGACGTTCATTTGGCGGATTCGAACCAGTCTCGAGTTCTGCTCTTGAAGTTGGTGCTGCTGGTAGTAATGCCGTAATAACAATACTGTAGCGGCAATGAAATGAATCTGTTCCTTTTCATTCAAACAGAAAAGGCTACCCGCCGAACTGACAACACGCCGACGCCAGACGCACGCCCGTCTACAAACCAATCAGTGTCAAGTATAGGGAGACGCAGCCCACGTAGGTGATGACAATGTGAAACCAGAACTAACCGGATCAAACGTATACGATGCAACAAAAACATGAACCTATCACCTGTCGGGTGTGAAAGCACCCTAAATCTTTGTTACTCAGGTGATCCCGTTCAGATCGATCAAAATAACTGTAGCCTCTCAGATCACAGGTTAACTACCGACTGCTCGGCGTTCTCCAGCCGGTCCACACGGCCGAGCATCTCGCTCTAACAGCCGGTGAAGCTTCCCTCTTACATCATTTATCATTTGAGTGTGTGTGTCTTTCAAACTGGGGAAATAGAAGGAAAAGAAACATGATGATCTGTAAAAAATATTCACAGCGTAATGGAAAGAGACGTGTCCTGTCCAATCGGATTCATCAGACGTCTCTTCCTCTCGGAGATGTCCGTCTCCAGAGCCTCGTCTTGGTGCAGCTTCTTCTCAGGGGAGGCTTCCTCTTCCTTTTCCTTTCCTTTTTCTGTGCGACGTATCCGTGCAGCCCTGCTTTCTTTCTGTGTGGGAGTGAATTAGGATGAACCCCTTCAGGCTCCCAGTGTGCTACTGTGAAGTTGAACCTCTACGTCTATTACACTCCGCTTTCACTGTCACTCAAGTGAACTAAATTACCGTTGCCTATAGAGGTCACTCTCTGAGGTTCCTGCAGCGGTGGCACCGACTCCCCAGTTGTAATGTAATTTTGGAGGGAGAGCTCTGTTGAATGAACTGACCTACATATCACAGCTCACACACACACCTGCACACTTTTACAGAGTCTATTATAAGGCCATTCCTCCTCTCCCTCCTGCTGCAGAAGACGAACCTCACCATCTTTCATCTCCCAGTCACATTTCCATTATCACTGACATTCATAATTTAGCTGCTGCTTACCTCTGGTTCTGTCCTCGTCCTGCCTCATCAATTCCACCTTCGCTCCTGGCTCCTCCTGCAGGGAGGGGGGTAATATTGTGCAGGTCACATCTTTCCTGGGTCCAAGCCAAAGATATGACCTATTCAATTCACAACATCTACCCATTCACTTGCCTTCATAGCCAGTTCATGAAGAAAGAGCTGCTGAAACAAAACCACAAAACCTTTCCAAACAAACCCTGAACCTTGACATCATGTTGACATCCTGATGGGGTTTTTTGTGATCTTAAAATGAGAAAAGAACTATTGAAATCCTTCTGTCACTTTGCTAGAGGATTATGAATGATGGTGAGATAAAGAGTGGGAGGTGGAGATGAGAGAGAGAGTGGAGGAGGCAGAGAGTTATGGAGGAGCAAGGCTTTGCTCTGGCTGGAAGTCATTCATAAATCCATGTAAAGGTCTGCACAAAACGAAACAAACACCGAAGATTTTCTTTTAAATTGGGACTGAAAAGAGACGTTTTCTGACTTCTTACAAAGGAGGAGAGGATACTGCAGATCAGGACTTCTATGGGGGGTTCAAAGACCATCAGCAATGCAACATTCATGCATGTATGTGTGATTGTTGAAGCTAAATCCACACAGAAATACAGCAAAATGCAAAAATGATGCACAGAAACAGAGAAAATGATGATTATTGTTTTCCTACATCCCACATTAAGAATCATGACACATAAAACCTCAGGTCAGCATAAATAAAAATCTATTTGAGGTAAAGTGCCGCAGCTTTAAGCCTTCAAGGAGCTTCTTTGCACTGTAACCAGGCTACGTATTGTATTGTACACAAGCAGTCGGTCCTGCAGACCCAGGTTCCCTCTGAGGACATCTTGGCAACCTGAAACAGGTGTACCACAACAGAACCAGAACCAAGTTTGTTTTGGACATTGGAAGTGCCAACAGAACAGGATGCTTGCTTGGATCAAGTTAGCAGTAGCTCCTGGGTGGGTGTTTGGATGCTTTCCACCAATCACTTTTATTCGGTGGCTGATCTGTTTTATTTTGATACAGACATGCCAGAGATTAGGATGGATTAAGACAGAAAACTATGCATTGATGGAAAATTCATCATGGCGTTATATTTCTGAAATGTACTGTCAGAAAATCACTACGGTGCTGCTTCACAGTGGACGGAGTAACGTCTTGAGATGACGATAATGATGAAGGGTGAGAAGATCGTTGTCTGAACTTCCATTGTGGGAGCCAGTGAGCACTCAAGCAGCTCGAGTCGTTTCCCATCATGCTTCATGTTCTGCACTTGGCGGAGAGGAACTGCAGCTCCTTGAACAGCAAGCGCCTCGGTCCCGGGGGATTTCTGCAGTCACGTCTCCGGAGCAAGTCGGACCACATTTCTAACCATCATGCAGTGTGTTTGGCAAGACGCTGGTCTGAGACAAATCTCAAACACAGCTAATGTGTTCATAAGAGTCAAACAGCCAATAACAGTCAAGAAAATGTGGGCTGGCCAATCAGGGCCTCCTCTGCCACCCTGTTGGTGTGGGTAGCATCATTCTGCATCTTTGGAGCAGAATGACTAGAAACATGTATGTGTGTGTGTTTGTGTGTGTGTGTGTGTGTTGCATATTGGTTGCTTGAACGATTTTGCTCCTAAATATCTCTCTCCACTTCAAGACATGACATAATATAGTAGCAAATGTCCTTATGCAGGGAGATGAATCTCTTACTATATTCTCAATTGTACTATGTTGTTCTTCTAGTCTGCACAAGTAGGCGTTCACCCTCCTGGATGCCTCTTCAGTGCTGTTCAGATAGTCCCTATGTGGCCATTACAGCGGTGACTGATGTGTTGCAGACCTCAAAGTTGTTTTTCTCAAAAAACATTACAACAAAGGATTTCTTTTCCTCCCAGAAAGCTCACAATACTTTCAGCTTGGTTTTAAAAAATGGTCAAAATAGTACTTGTGATTGACTTGTAATGCAACAAGTTCAGCGTGAATTTCGCCTCTGCATTTTTAGTATTTCCTGTCCGTGTTGCTTTCAAGTCCATCAACAGGCTTCCCTACCAGAATGTGAGTGTCTACCTTTTAATAGGAAGTCATTTGCAACAGTAAGGCATATTTCACAGTCCAGCCTGTAGCCTGTATCCACTGTTCCCACCACAACCCACAAATGACACAAAATAAGACACCTTTTTATCTCTATGGAGAAAATGTTCTTAGTGCTTTGGGGATGCTCCCTACCAACGCTCCTCTCTCCTCCTCTCTCCTCCTCTCTCCTCTGTCCTGTGAACATTTCTGGAGGAGTGATTGCATCATCTCCTGGAGCCGACCCCTGCAGGGCTGAAACATCCAGTTGAGTGTTTAAATGGGACTCTGCAGGCGTGCCAGTTGGAGTGCCTGCTCAGCAATGTAAATTCACCAGCATCCTCATCATTAGCCGTGATGGTCGGCCGATACGGCGGCTCAGCTTGAAGCCTCCTGTCCCGGCGTTCAAGGTGGATTCCTGGTGTGGCGCTCGACCTGCCACACATTCATCAACTCAGGAAATAGCTTGAACACTTTAATTTAGTAGTGTTAGATAAAGAATACAGCTTAGACTGTGTACTGCAATTCATACGCAGGTATAAGGAAAGGTTATAACAAGTAGCAGTTAGTTTGAATTAATAGAATATTTAGCTTTATGTCCATACAGGCTA
>CABFOQ010024037.1:23387-35409 GCA_900660455.1 Gephyroberyx darwinii
TATTTACCATGGTTACCCCTCCTGTTATAATAATAATAATAATAATAATAATAATAATAATAATAGTAATAATAATAATAATGAAAATAATAATAATAATAATGATAATGATAATGATAATGATAATAATAATAATAATAACAATAATAACAATAATAACAATAATAATAATAATGATAATGATAGTAATAATAATAATAATAATGATAGTAGTAACAATAATAATAATAATAATAATAATACTTTTTATTTGTATAGTGCTTTTCTTAGTACTCAAAGACGCTTTACATTCAAATCAATGTGGGTTCAAAAGAAAGGGTGGGATCAAACATTTTGGGAGCACTGGCATTATATAGCTGATAGTGAAATATGTTTTTAATATGTTAGCCTTAATGCTAGGTTGGTGTAGCAGAACTACTACATCTCCAGTTACAACATACTGCATTGAATGTAACATGTTTCACAATACTTTTTCAAAGGCAATTTTATCCATATTATACCTTTTATTCTCCTTTAGACTGACACCATTGAAGCCAAATCACATCAGACTACAGACAGTCAGAGTGAGGAGCCACCGTGCAGCTAGCGGCTCACTAGCAGCTAAACGGGTTTTCACAAGTTAGTGTTTGATGGAGCGTCACGTATAAAATAGATTTCTTTAGTTGTGAATTTAGGATTGTACCGAGCTTGCATCACACCCAGACCGTCGGTGTAGCCAGTCAGGATGTTTCCTACATGACATATCGGTTGAACGGGACTCATCTACAGAATATATTGACTCTGTGATGAATGAACTTAACCTCAGCTTGGCAAAATGTCTCTCTGTGGTTCTAAAGATGAACCAGCCTGTCCTCCATCCCTCTCCACCTGGTTGCCATGGTTATATTCATACTCAATTACACACTTAATACATACATACTCCTCTTCATTCTGCTGCTGAAGCACGGAATAGCTCTGTGCCATTTGATTTCTGTTGAAAGAAACCAAAAAACTAGTTTTCTTACAGGGTTCATTTCCAATTAAAAGGACTTGGGACTCGGAAGAAAGATCTTTTGAGGAGAGTGTCTGATGCTAGTCAAGCCATGTGAGAGAAGCACATCAGAAAAGAAAACCACCGTCGAGAGGAAGCTGTAATGCGTAGCCTAGCAAAGGATGGTTGGATGGTTCGTATCAAAACAGACGAAGGTTTCTATAGATTGCTCACACCGGTTAAATTCCCTGCCCTCATTTAAACCCCTGTTCTTGGAATACTGTGAGAAAATAGCAGCTTAAAGATTCAACTGCAGTGTGATATGAGGTCCAGTCATACTTCACAACCCTAATTGAGTCTCACTTTTTCTCCCATTTGTGACTCTAAGCTGCAGTGCTGGTTCAACTAGAATCCATTAAAACAGGTCTGACAACAGTGTCAGTGTTTCATTCTTTCACTTGTGTTAAATCAATTCCAATTTTATAACCTTTTTTTCTTGCTGGTATCTACTTTATTTAAAGGCTGCAAATGTCCTTCATCAGTACTGTACTGTTGTTACCGTTTGGGCTCAACCGTTTCACCAACTTGCGACCAGACTTAGATAAGCAAAATGACAAGGATGTTGATGCATATCGTGATAACATCTGAAACCTTTGTGATATGATGTTTTAAGATCGCTTTATGCTATTTTTGTTCATAAGACATTGGTGAAAGAAGGGCGAGAACAAGAGGATGACGTCAGAGCTCGTGTTAGTCGGTAGTCTAGTTTTTGTCTGGTTAAATGTTTAACCAGACATACAAAGTGAAGCCTTGTACTGGATCTGCAGGGCGATGCAGACGTTCAGCCTCGACCTGTTGGTGCTAACACACATCAAAGTACGTCTTTGTCCTCAGCATCTATAGAGCTGGACAAAGGTGACAAAGACAGCCAGGTGCCTACCCTCCCCTCTCTCTCTCTCTCTTTCTCTCTATCTCCCCCCCACTTCACTTCATTCCCTCATTGATAGTATAAAAATAAAATGCCCATGCAGAGACCATGTTGTCATGAACTCATGCGGGGGGGGCCGTAACGTGGTCGGGCCCGGACTGAAGTAATCTGTCACTGACTTCACCTGCAGACTATTCTTAGCTCGACCGATCTGTCGTCGTGAGGCAGAAGAGGATTCATGTCGCGGGTTCAGGGATAGATTTTCTAGACTAGAAGGTTTTTGTTCTCAGGTTCAGCTTGGTTTACATGCTCCGTGGTGTAGCGGTATCCAGGCGGTATCCACTGCTGTGTGTCTTCTGCTTGGTTCTTCTGTGTAGATTTACCTCTGCTAGAGCACTTGTTCATATCGGCCCCGCCTCCATTACAACCCATCCTTTATTAGGACAGCTCTGTACATCTAAATCCCATTGCACATCAACACTTACTAACAATGGTTCTGACTTGTGTTTGGAGTCGCGATGTTGAATTATTACAGTAAATCACCTGAGATGGTGTGACTGTAGCTAAATGATCAGGTTCTGTTGGCTGTCAGGCTTCATGTCTCGGTGTTAAGTGGCATGTTGGTGGTTTATTATCGTCCCCTCTTGTGGTTTTCCCCGAGAATGAAGAGAGACTTGAGACTAATCAGTGACACGAGCGCTTCGGTCTCGGTGCTTTCCTCTCAGCACCTCGGGGTCCCAGTTAATAGTTTTGTTGATTCCCGATATCGCCAGTACTTCACGATGAGGTTCAATCCACACAGAGACGCTCCCGTCTAGAATACGGTCAGGATGAGAGGTTCGGTAAAGCACGCGTTCTGCCTGTGGAGGTGTTGAAGGTGTGTCTCAGCATGTATGTTGATCTATACCTTTCATATTGATGGAAACGTTTCTCTTCACTTATCTCAGCGTGGGGGAGGCTTCGGTTTAGACCTCCACAGCGAGGGGACTCAAAATGACGAGGAAACAAGCCTCACACGCCGAGTCTCCTAAATGACACCTAGTAGATTTGAGTAAAGAGAAGGAAATCACTAAGGACGGGAGAAAGAATGTCTAGTTTTCTTCATATTCGATGTTTTTGTGTGTTATTATATATTTTAAAGCTGCTCTTTATACTTGGTTCAGCATCGACCTTAGCTCTGCTTGTGATGCTATTTTCTGTCCTGCCACGTAATACTCTAACGCTTATTTGGCCTTGCTGCTCCGGAGAGAAAATCAGAACAAATTCTCATAATAGAAAATGCCACATAATAAAAGAGAGGAACACTATTAATACTGTCCTCCATCAATAACAATCCTCTCTGCGCTGTTCAGGTTCAAACCCCATTGAGCACACAGAGAGCAGATACTAACTCATTGTTTTGGTGTTTTATTAGTATTATACTTCTTATATTATCAGCCTTTGCAAACGTGTCGATGTCCTTAATTTGGTTGAAAGCATTTCGGTGAGGCGATGTGGTACCGTAGCCATGGCAACTAGTGCAGTGAGTGCATTTGCAGTGCGAGGCTTGATACAGCCGAGCCGAGGCCGGCCCCCGTTAAACGGCCAGCTCTGCCAGGTCGTCCCAGATCTGCAAGTGGGTGAGATGAACCCTCGCTCCATTTCTCTCCTGGAACTGGGCGGCGGCCCGTCAGGTGAACGGCGATGGGAAAGTTGCTGCGATGATGCACAGTGAAACGCCGCGAGGCACGGTGCTGCATTCACCCAGCTGATGCAGGATCAGGTGCGTGCAGTCAGGCTCCCCCTCCACCCCCCACACCGATAGACACCGATGTACAGTGGGTTTGCTAAACTGTGCTGTTGGTTGTGACAGCTGTGTGGGGAAAAACCACGCGGGACTCTGATGTCACATCTTCTCAGACGCTGTACTTTCTCCTCCCCGCATCTGTAAATGTCAGTTTGAAATGGCTTCCTGCTTTTGACCTTTAAACAAAGCCCTCCGGAGACATCTGAAGTCATGCCACTGTCATAAGAATGACTCTCCCTCCCCCCCGATGTTCAGCGGAGGCTAACGAGATGATCCGCTCCGTTCAACCCAACTTGCCATTTCTGATCTGCAGTAGCTGCTTTCACAAACAGGCTTGAAATGCAACACAATCCCGACCCGCCCCGCCATCTGTCGCCCCGCCGTGTGTTTACAACCATCCATTTTTTATCATTCCCGTTCTGTCTTCATCCACCGCTTTGGCTCGTGGCTTTGTTTCCTAATTGCAGGGTTCAGGCTGCCAGAGAGGAGAGCAGCCGGAGCACAATGCAATAACTTGACCTCCCTCTTAAAGCGGCCATCCAACATTTTAACCAGGTGTTAATGTTATTGATCAAACTTTAGTTCAAACAGCCACTGCATGCATGTCCATTCACTGTTGAATTCTTTCGTTGCACATCTGAAAGCATGCTGCAGAAGTCGACCTGTTGCATTTGTTTTCCACTTGCTGGAGTTTGCCGCCGCTGTTCAATGTGAGGATGTAATAGGCAGGCAACATTGCAGCACCGATGCGGATAGTGGACCCGCCAGATTCAATGAATGAGCACAATCTTGACTCTTACAGTGTATGCATTGTGCAGCAATGTCAGTGGATTAGGTGAACATGCAGCATGCGTCTCCACATGCACAGTTTCCCTGTGTGCAGTGAGACACGTCACACAAGGTGGACTGTTTTGAAGGACAGCTTGCCGGTGACAAGACTGTGACGAGTGATGAGCCTTCGTCTGGATGGAGCTCAGCGAGGGGGAGGAGCCATCCTGGTAGAGAGGAGAGAAGAGTAAAGGATGGACTGAAGAGAGACAGAAAAGATGGTCGTTGGTACTATCTATGGTCTGGTACTGTGTATGGTCTGGTACCGTGTAGGTCCGATACCGTGTATGGTCCGGTACTGTGTATGTATCGTGTCATATTTTGAAGTCAGTGCAGCTGATGCCTGTTGAATCTCTGCCTGTAGTATTTGATACCTCAGCTCCACTCCAGGTGGTCTTATAGCTGATCTGGATTCAGTTCCAACACAGTGAGAGTATTGCCCTATAACTGTGTTTTAACCTGCTGTAGTGTGTTGTATAAGAGAAGATATCTGTTTGTATGTCCACACCACCTCTGATCTGAACTATTATAACATATATATTATTAGATTATCTTACAGTTGAAGCTGGGTACACGCTGTAGGATTTGTTGAAATAATGAAGCTGCAAAATGTTCAGACAGCTTTTTTAACCAACAACATCTTCTGATGAGTCTGACGATTTACACTCTGATAGTGAAACATGTTGATGAAACCGCTCCAAACCTTGTTTCGGCCGAGTGTAGCCTCTGTTACGCCATCTTTCATCTTCCAGAGATAAAACAAATGATGTGCACGTTCATCTAGTTCATGTCTTCAAACATTGTCTCCTCAGATGGTCATCTTCCTGTTCTGTATTGAACTGGGGTGAGAGGAACAGTTCTTCAATGACTCTGAAGAGCCTCTCATGTCAAGTTATCGGTGATCGATAAGCATTCACTGGATCAGGATAATGAAGAGAGATGGCAGCGAGGCTGAGTGTGTATTGATTTCATACTGGATGACCCACGTGTCTGTTGTGCTCCTGGTATTGATACTTCTGACAACCTGTCATGGTGGACATGCTTACCCTGCCTCTGGGTGTCACCCAGTACTCACAGACCCAGTGGGCTGAAACTGGGAGACCCTCTTCACATCATTTTATTGACCCCATCCTCCCTCCTCCCCGGGCTGTGGATCGATCTTCTCATCTTCTTCCTTCTCTTGACATCGGCTGAGATGGTCCGCCACGGCAAAGGGAGCGGCTCATGACGGCGATGAGAGAGAGTTTGCGGCGGCAGCTCGTGATGTGAGCTCATGACGACAATTCAAAGGGAATCTGACATCAGAGGGAGATGAAGACGTGCCTCCTGAGATCACCACGGGGTTGGAAATCTTAGACATGTAAAGGCCTCTTTTGGTTACACACACACATGTCTCACACACTAATGCTAATTTCCTGTTTTGATTGGCAGCCATAAAATATTTAGTAATATCTTCAGTAAATATTTCTTTAGCGTAAAATCTTCAACATTATATTTTGTTGGTGCTACTTGATGATGAGGATTATCATCGCACAATGAAGGACGTCCATGTGCAGTTTGATCGATAATATCCTGGAAATGTATTCCCTAAAAAGACTTCATTTAGGGTTTTGAGAAGCTTGCCTCGTCTATCATAGACAAGAAAATAAAAACCTCATGTCACTATGATATTTTGAAGCTGGTAAGGACAGATAGAGCACCACATGAGAGTCTCCCTCAAAGCATTAGGGTTTAAAATGGGTTTGAACAGTTGAAACAGCAATGAGGGGAGATTTGGAGTTGAATGTTCTCCAGCGTTTTGGTAAAGAAGAACAGAAACTCCTCACTCTCTCTGAAGGCTTCAGTGCTGCAGCTAGGGGGGAGGGTTGATCGATCACTTTGAAGGATACCCGAGAGTTAGAACATTTTTAGATATAACCTCAGACAGAAAATGCTGCTTTTGCATCTTTAACCACTTTCTGACATTTCACCATCTTTCTTTCATGGTCTTGTAAAATATTTGCAGTCTGTCGGCGTGACGTGACGTTGTGCTTTTCAGAAGTCTCTGTTTGGGGCTTTTATATGGTCGAGGAGTCGAGGTAAAGCTGTTAAAATGTTAACTGACTCCTCTGTGTTATGCACGGGAATGTCAGCCTCAGTAACATTATCTGATGAAGACTGAAAAGCCTCAAAAAAGCGAGAAGCAGCAGGGGGGATAGGATAAAACAGTTAGAGGTTAAAAACACTGGCCATGCAGTCACACATGCTTCAGTCAGTCAATCAGACACGGAGGGTAAAAGGCACCCTGTCATATTTGGGCTTGATAAGAGATAAAACCATTTTTTTTAGAGCATTTAAAATCGTCTTTGTGTATTACTGTTCATCCACCGCCGCAACCGGACAGAGTCTCTGCTAACCCACGTTTCTGTTATCAAAACGCACTGCAATTAGTTTGAGAAGATAAAAACGTTCAATAGGCGGAGATTCATAAATACGAAGGTCGAGGCAGAGAGAGATTTGGACCAGAAATAGAAATCTGGTGTTTAGTGTTTGCAGCCGCGGGGCGAAGCAGAGATAGATAGAGTTCACCTTCCGGTATGAAGATAACCAGAGGTGACATCCGTGGCCTCTTCCTTCTCTGGGGCTTTTTTTGTCTTTGTCACATTAGCAGCAGTTTTTCAACTTTGTAAAACAAATACCATTAAAATAAATCTTTTTTCGTTGCCATATTTATTTTGCAAAATGTCCTGCTGTCATTTCACAGTAATCTACTGACGTGCGATGTGAGCGGGGAACTATTGGTCATCATGAGGATTAGGCTACAGTGTTTTGAACAAATAAAGAGTTTAAATAGACTACTTCTGAAATATAGCCTATTATTATTGTTCTTATTATAGTGAGTATATATAGTAATCAGTAAAGGGGCGGTCGCAGCTTGAAGACCACAATTAATCTTCGATCTTCAGCCATTTCTACAGTTTGTAGCTGTGGAGGTGATGTGTTGAGTTAGAGGTGTCCGATAAGAAAAGCTGCTCGCTCGCTGACTGTTTAACCTACTGCGCACTTTCCTCCTCCCTCCCTTCCATCCTATCTCTGCCGCCTGAAGATTATTTCGCTCTGTGCAGGTTTACTGTACCCATGGGGGAAAAGCGCATGATGGCTGTCTGCAGAAGTGCTGAGCGTCTCACCCTTTTCTCGTTTCTCATATCGTAGTGTCGTATTTTTACGGTAATGATTCCTGCAGAGGTTGCGAGATGCTCACACGGAAATGAGAACGACATTTGAATGTAGAAGACACAGTATGTCAATGGAGTACAGGTTTAGCATCATGTCAGGAAATGCATGTGTGGACTGGACACCCATAGGACAACAGGGTAGCTCTAGTAGTAACTCAGCCCCGACCTGTGACAGGCAGCTTCTTCCATTTTGACTCAACTGTCGATTGGTTTTCCTTCAAGCGACGTTCCTTTAAGCTTTGTACAGTCGAGAGACGCGCTGCACGAATCCCCGTTCTGCAGAAGCGAAGCAGTGAAGCCCCCAGCGCTGCCTGCGAGGCTGATGACCTACTTTTCCACTCCAGGCTATAACATACTGTATCCAGCCATGTGAGATTCCCCCATCGCTCTCCACCCCCGTCCCACAGTGCATCTCTGTATGTGAGAAAGGAGGCAGCTGGCCGGCTGGCTGAAGCAGACCTGTGCTGCTGGTGCCAATTTGAAGTGAAAAGTAGGCTAATCCAGGGGTCCCCAAACCTTTCCTCCACATGAATACGCTTCAGACCACAAACCCCCATTTGATAGGTTTGGAGATAACCGTGAAGAGTCTGACCAGAATCGTCATTCTCTCCTAGAGCTCTTAAGATCTTAAGATCTTAAAGTAAATGCAATAGTATCGAAATTTAATGGATGCTGGGGACCCCCTGGAACCGCCTCACAGACCCCTGGTAATCTTTACCCCGGCTCATCTCGACCTCTCTGCAGCAGAGTACCTGAAGTGGTGGAGCGGCTGCACGAAATAATTCAAAGACTGCTGCTATCTGCAGGGCAATAAAAGGGAGGATAAAGAAAGGCTGGATATCAGACGGAGTGAAAGCAGAGACTGCCCGGCGAGTGGGCAGTCTCACGAGGGCAATGTACCAGCAGAAGAAAGTACTCCACTTATAAAAGAGGAGTTGGAGCCTTCAATGAAATAAGTCTCTCTCTCTCTCTCTGGAGGGGAGGATGCCAGACCAAGGCCTTTGTAGAACATGGAGGGAGGGATGGAGAGGGAGAAGGGTTGTAGATAGTGAGTGTACAAATGTGTTCATCGCTATAAATTGGATTCTGTTTTCTTTCTCTGACTGGACTCATGGCTTTTTTCGCTGTGAAGAACATTTCAGCGTGTAATGACTTATCGCTGTTTCCAGACGATGCGAGCGAACACGACGCCGACATCTCGTTGGAAAAAATAGCTGCCGGGGGAAGGTCTCGCTTCAGATTAACCTCGCTGCGGGACGACTGTATTTCCTCTAAAAATAATGTCTACTTGTGATCGTCGGCCCTCGTCGTGTCAGTTGCTGTGGCGTCATTGTTTGTGTCTTCTGCTCAATGCCGCCAAGGCCTAGAGGAGGTTAACCTTTAAATGGCTGTAATAGCTAGTTGGACGTGAGCAGTCGTGACACCGGCGGCGGGGGCAGCAGGCTGAGCCGGGCTTGGTTGTGGATGAGACCGAAGCAGGGGGGAGATGAATCGTGTCACAGCCAGCCCCGATGACTCATCCTCTAGTCAGTAGACAGCCTATGATGCTGGCATATGCTGGGATGTGTTATGTGACTCCGCAGAAGAAATGCTGTGGCGGTGGGTTTTTGTGACACAGAAGAGTTTGACCGTGACGTTCGTAGCCTCGCTGTGCCTCTTATTCTACTGTCATTTGTTGAGATGAAGCCTAAAATCCCCTGCTGAGGTATTTTTTCGCTCAAGCTGAAACACATCACTGCAAATAGTTGCTTGCCCAACCGGGGAGTTGGTCTTCATCGATCCGGAGCTTCTTGCTAGCTAGATTTTTAGCTCAGCAGAAAAGCTTTTTGACTGCAGCCAGAACCAACCCTCACAAACTTCTCCAATAAGTCAGATGTGCCACGGGCTTTGTTTTTCTGTTAGACAGCTGCTTTTGTGAATCGGCCTCCTCTGGATGGCTCCCTCCAGGCCTGCTGGAGATGAGTGAAGAGCTTTGTCTGTGTTGACTGCACAATGAGAGCTGATACATTCAAGGGAAGCAGGTCTCTGCCTCCACACTGACTAGTCTACATGGTTTTCACGAGCCGGCCCCTACTGCCCATGCAGGGACTGGATTTGTGGCTTACAACTTTGTTAAAACCAATAAGGGTAGGTAAAGGGAAAGCAAATCGTTCCCTCTCCCAAGACGAGAGGACATTGTATGGTCAGAATCACAGGAGAGTATAAGCTCCTCCATCTTATCTTCTCTGTAGAGTGATGTTGAAATAACATTGAGGGTTAAACGGTGTTGTCGGCCCAAGGAACTGGGCTGCAGGTCAGTGGTCAGGAGGTCCAGGTGCTGGGCGAGTACATCTACAGGACTCCTCCGTAGGCTTTGCACTGCTGCTGACTCTGCACTCTGACGCCTGCAATTGAATGCAATTGTATATTGGCTATGTGTGTGTCAGTGTGCATGTGTGTGTGTGTGTGTGTGTACCTGGTGTAACATGCTCAGCAAATTTACAATAATCACTGCATCACTCCTCGGTTACCTGTTTGACGGAGGCAAGGGCGCTCCACTAGCATGTAGCATGTAGCTCATAATCGATCTCCTCACAGTTTCAGAATAACAACAATAATATCTGTTTCCTTGTTTATTGTACATTAATGTGAGGTTAGTGATATATTTCAGCATAAGGGGCCATAACAGTAAACCAGCAGCCTTTAAAGTTGACATGTTACTTCTTTCTGATTTGGGAAGTAATGCCATCAACTGGCAGGAAGAACAGCGCCCCCACTGGGATGGGGGGCGGGGCTTCATGACCTGGCTCTATTCTTACATGCCTGCGGAGCAATCCTTCCGATGCTCTGCAGTGGTAAAAAAGTACGTGAGACTTTTCCCGTTTCAGTCATCACATTTGCCATCGTTTGCAGTAAAGTACATCCACATGGAGAGCAGAACAAACCAGGTAATTGCCCTCTGGTGCCCCACAGCTCTCTTTTTCATTCCCTCACATACACTCTAAATATTTAGCCTCCATTATCAAGCTCTCAGTTGGTTGTGTTAGTGGTTGTTGAACAGCTGAGCCCTGTATTATTCCCCCAAGGTGAGCGCCAGTTATGAATTTACCAGGCACTCCATGTTTTTTTTCCATTACCTTCCTTCCATTGCCACTTCTATTTTTCTCTTCCCTCCAGCCCCCTCACATGCCCCCCCCCAATCTGTCTCTTTCCTCACCCTCATCTCCTGCTCATTTGTCGCTCGTCCACCTTTACTCCCAGGCCTCCTATCAATCTTCTCCTCTGATTTCCATTTAATTACATGGCTTTCTCTTCTCCAGCACTCCCCCGTCTCCCCACCAGTGTCCATCTCATTCCTTGTTACATGATGATTTGGCCCTTTGAGCCTTTTTGAATTAGTGGTGGATGGAAGCTGGTTCCTCTCTGCTCAGCATCTCTCAACGTGGTGCTGAGCAGCCGTCTTCAAAGGGAAGCTGCGTCCTGTGAGCTGTTATTACCTTCTCCCTACTGAATGCTGCTCGTCTCTCATCCGGTCTCCAGTGTGACTTATCCCGACCCCAGGCTCCACTGTAATTAAAGCTTACTGATCGAACACAGTGCACGGGGTAGCAGGTGTCACTAAGGCGTCGTGTCCAGACTAAGAAAATTATTTTTTATATATTTTATTTTATTTTATTTTATTTTATTTTATTTTTTTTTATTTTTTTAAATGTTTTTATAAATGTCCTTGTTTTAAATGTCTTTTAATGCCTCAGGTAAAGCACTTTGAACTTCCTTGTGTATGAAAGGTGCTATACAAATAAACTTGCCTAAGAAATGTGTTGAAAAGAATCTCAGTTCCTTAAAACCATCAAATCTGCACTTCCAGGCAACATTTTACTTTGAAAAGACCTTTGTGTTGAATCGTGGTCCCATTAAGCTTTATTTGGGTTATGGCTGAGCATTTTATTCATTTGTGGTTCGTTATTTTGTTTTTCACACTTTGTGTGGAAAGTTACACAAACCATTGTAAAATATTTCTGAAATAAAATCTAACTCACCAGCATGAAACCTTGGAGATGAAGGAATAACTGCATGAGGCCACAGCGCCGCGACACGCAGTCCTGATGCATCACTGTTAATTCTTTGATTACATCCATTCACAGAACCAGGATGACAGTAAAGCACCGACACATTTCATTTGAACAAATTGTTTTCGCCCTTGAGAATGGCTCGACGGAGGGGGGTGACAGATGATTGACACTGACGACTGCGGGATCATCTGTACGTGTGTGTGTGTGTGTGTGTGTGTGTGTGTGTGTGTCAGTATGTTGTCA
>CABFOQ010024040.1:0-34188 GCA_900660455.1 Gephyroberyx darwinii
ATTTTGTGGAGAGTGATTGTGAGAGGACAGCGGTGGCAGAAGATGTCCTCTACACAGTGATTAATTCCAGACCCAATGTGATTTATGGCCCCACCACGGCTGTTTTGTAGGTCACTTTGGTGCCACATCACTCAAGCTGTGCAAACAACAAGTCTGATATCAGTGTTGGTTAACTGTAAAGGAGGACACACATGCGCACACACAGTGGGCATAAAATGAAAATATTTTGCTTTGAATTTAAATGAAGCAGAGTTATACAAAATATCACTCACACCAATGAAGGACATGTAGCATGTTGGAAATGACATCAGGAAGCTAGAGGTATACCTCATGGTATACACATGGTACACACTCGCCCCCTCGCTAATAGTTACGATCCAAACTATCGTTTCCCTGTCGTGACGTTACCCATGCCACCTTTCCTATGTAGTTATGAAGTTATGAAGATACGAAGGCAGACTGGTAGCATTATGAACGAGTTAGTATGTGGATGGCCCACGTGCATCTGTTTGTATCATGCATTTTTCATACGCTGCTTAAACAGTTCCATCTGTCAAGTGCTTATTACCCGTCTATAAATTTAACTTGAGAAAGGTGAAAAGAGAACATTATGCCAACAGTGCATATGATTTTGGAGTGACTTAATTGACTGAAATTAAAGCTTCCATTAGAAACTCAAATTAAGGGGTTGCTAAGCAACATCAATCCCAAAATCCATTTCTTCAATTATTCTGCCAAAGTTAATCCTTTTCTTCATTGTGGCACTGGGATTATTAATGCAAATTTCAAATGAGAAATGTATTCAAAATATAGTGAAGTCATCTGAAGAAATAACTTCATGCGGAGATGATGTCCCAATTATTTTCACCACATGAATGTTCAAAAACCTATAAGCCCTTTCATCCGCAGTTTTTTTCTTCTGGCTCAGTGGCTGTATTTATTTATTTTTTTCCAATGGAACAGTCGAACAAAACATTGTCAATCGTATTTTCACATTTATGACATCTGGTCTTGGATCATTTATTCCCTTAATCAACAACAGGCAAGTTAGTCTTTAAATGCCTCTGTTTTGATTCTGTCTCGCTCTTCATCTCCGTCTTCTCCAAATTTCTCATGCAGGGAGAGAGGAGGATGGAAAGAGGGAGGTTATGCTAAAAGCTTAAGCTAAAGTTAAGAAAACCATCAGTCGACCGCAATCAATAGCATGCTCTCATGATCATGAGCTTTGATGATTCGATTAGTTACTTCCACCAGCGGGCTCCGTGTGAATGTTAAAATACAGCGTTGCAATGAACTTTTAACGTTACGCACCTACCACTCTCCGCACCACTGCTCAAAACAGGAAAGTCAGACAGCCCGCCCTCGTCGATATGTGCTCTTTTGCCCTTTTTATCCAGCCCGCAGACGCACAAGGTTATTCATTTACTGACAAGCATTGAAAAGTACGGTTGCAGAGCTATAACCTGGCAAGGTGAGGAAAGAAAGAAGAAGACGTCCCAAAGGACAAGGGTTAGGATTACCATCAGTTCACTCAGTCGGGGTTCTTCTTTCAGACGTAGGCAGAAATGGGAAAAATCTCATCCCACTTCAGTATAGAGAAGCGAATCTAAAGGATGATTCTCATGATTTACCAACCCTGCTTTAATAGACTGATCGATCATCACCTAACTGATGAAAAGACAAAATATGGATCATTTTGGCTTTGTGTGAGAGAGAAGACCAAAACATGAATGCAGCACACAAGTGATGTTCACTGCTTCTCTCTTCGCCTTGATTGATGGTATTCCCCATAATCCTCTGTTTGTTGTCATAGAGACACATCATTCCCTCCAACCTGAAAAGCAGCAGTTGGATTATTATTTTTTTTTGCCTTTGATTTAATGAGTGAATGCAACTCTTGAAAACACTGTCTAAGTAAACACTCATTACCATTACATTGCTTGAGAGAGAAAGGGAGATATTTCCAGCAGAAAAGTACCGATTTTTCTTTCCTTTTTTGTGGGTGTAAACTGCCTGCTTTGGACTTCCTCTAGACCGAATTACAAAGTAGAAGAAAAGAAAAAAAAACAACCACAAGACTAGGGCACAATTTTCCCAGACCACCTGAATCTGCCATGTCTGAGAGCTTCAAATGAAAGGCACGGGCATAACAAAAAGCCACTTTAGCATCTGAAAATGAAGAGAGAGGAAAAAGGATTCTCAGTTTGGATTGGCATTTCCAAGAGCCTTTACTATAAATCATGCATTATCAATTCTGAAACATATCTTTGTCCTAATAAAGTATTTTATCGGCAAACGTCATCACTGGAGTTAAGGCTAGAGAATGCACAAATAGTGAAAATGCACTATCTTTATTATTCTTATCTTTGTGTGCGTGTGTGTGTGTGTGCGTGTGCATGCCTGTAGTATGTCATTAGGTTGTACTGTACGTGCTCATGTTATATGCTATTAAGTAAATGGGTCATTTAGGTCAGAAAGAGTAACACCCATCCCACTGCAACTGAAACGGAGGTCCCTCCCCTTGATGCAAACCCATTAATAACCTACAATCATACTCTGAATCGCAATACCATCTATTGTATTGTAGAAGGGCTAAGAGTCAAGATGCAATTAATGTGAAGACTGAGAAAAAAAAAAACAGACCCGAGACCTGAAAAGCCCGAATATCCTCCCTGGCTCGCCGAATTTCCGTTTTAGCTGACTAGCAGATGTTTGTTTGCCCACGTGGGAGACCCGTGCTGGAAAGCAGTTGGCTTCATTAACATCATCTACAAACCTTATTTTGATTACATAACACATACTGAGCGAAAACAAGGTCAGGCATGCATGGTGCCGTTTCACCGGCGGAAGACTCACATAAATACGTTCACCCATGTGCTTCTAGCCAATCTGAATCATTTGGATTGTGAATGCGACTTGCAGTCTTTAGATAATGACATTTGGAAAACATCTAAAATCAGAGTACTTAATTTAGAAATGAAATTTGGAAATATTTGACATGGTTAAGGCATATTCGCAGCAATACTAAAAAAAATGCATGTAGTTGTGATAAATGTTCGAAACAGCACACACAGATTTCAGCTGTAGAATTATAGTTTTTGCTATCTTCAGCAATGTAATAGTTGCACTGACATCCCCGAATCAAATGTTTCTTTGAGTGGATTACTGTGGAAATACCTGCCTTGACATTATAATGGCACAAGCAGGAGGAAAGACTGAAAATTCAGTGATCATTATCTCAGTTATCTTTGCCCACAACTCACTGACAAAGTGAAAGTATGACTTGAAACTTTCGAACTTTTTTTTCTTCTCTATTCATCCTTTTTTTAATATAAAGCTTGGGAATGCAGCTTAGATCCAGAGTTTGAAAAGCCGCTCTAACTCTAGGTTAAGTTTAATATAGAGTATTGTGGCAGGCCCGTTTCATCCTAGATGTTTTTAGTCAGTGTTTTAACGAAGGGGTTTTACTTGATGCATTAGTTTGCCGCTGTGTTGGCCTTGAAACTAATGCCCCTTATCCTTGAGAAGATTTGTGGAAAAAAATATCTGTTTTTAAATACTACTAACTAACTAATGATGGCAATTATTCAGACTGGCAATTATCTGACTGCCTTTTGCTGAAGTACATAATTGCATGTATGTAAAAATGAAAGTATGTGTTCTGAGATCAGTTATAGTCATGCACGGTTGTTTTATCATTTGGCTAGGAATGTCAATTAATGCTTTAGCCTTAAGAAAATTAATCAATGACTATAACTGAATGAATAAATGAACTGAAATCATATCAAAACATCTACATGTTATTTAAGTAACCTCCCCATTATAGTATATTTTGTCACTCTTTTTCAAGATGGAGGAGCAGATTTTTTTATTTTTTATTATTTTTGTCCAAAATGATGAATAATTCCCCAAAGGGGAAGACAGTGTGAGGTCAGAATGCGTCAGAAAGTAGCAGATGCTCAAGTAAGCCTCGATGCGCTTCCCTTTAGGCAAACCATGTAATTGGAGCTACATTACAAGCCTGCTTTCACACTGCATACAGAAACCAAGTAATATACATAAAAAGAACAACCAACAGATAACTAAGCCCCAACGTTCACTGAAATAGGCGAATATGTAACCGGCGTTCCACTGCTAATTATCTAGTTTCTCTATAATGAGTATTTGCAGGCTTCCCCTAGTAGAAAAGCTTTAAAGATCCGAAAGGAAAATCTTTTTAAAAATAGAAAATCAATCAGATCTTTAGAACTTTAGAAGTTTACAGTTCCAAAAGTATTACTTGTAAAGATGTTTATTTTGAAGCCAGTTATTTCAGATTTATGTTGGGACATAATCAATCTGATGCCTTCAGATTTCAATTACAAAATTTCCCTAAATGAGACCTTTTGAAGTTTCTGATTATCATACATGACCAGTATGATCAGCGGGTAATCCAAAATAATTTCCAGCCACACTACAATTAATTCATACAATACAGAAATAGAAACCGCGTGACCTAGCTCATGCGAGGTACCGAGAGATAGAGCCAAGATGGTCGTTTGCAAAGGGGCGAATCTTTAACTCCTCGCTTCTGAGATATACTGCATCTCGTAACGCGGGACAATGATGTGTGCTCTCGATTTGTCATGGGGCCTGGAGACCGGGGGGCAACGGGGAGTGGTGAGTTATGAGCCTGCCATCTCCAGACCGGCCAAACCTCCTCGTTTGGAGTCCGCTAATTAAATCATGAAGGCACACTTTGGATTTTGAACTCCAACACCGAATGCTTTATGGATGAGAAACCTTCCAGCTCAAAAGGACACGGGATAAGTGCAATATTTTTCATGGCGCAGGTGCACCCGTTTAAGGGCACGCATCCCAAGTACAATGACTACATTTAAAGGTGAGGGAAACTTCTGTGACAGTTGAAAAAACCCCCACTTATCTTAAACATTACAAATGTCTGAGCTGTTCTGCTTTGCTGAAGATGCCTTTCAGTGAGTCATAACCCTGCATTTCTCTCCTTTATGTTACAGTATCTTTTATTTGTGTGAGAGGATCTGAAGTAGACAAGTCTATCTAGAATGATCCCCCCCCCACCCCCTTTGGCGAAGATCATCCCATTTTAACAACATCCATCTACTCAGGGCAAGACACAAAAAAAAAGACTAAATGAAATTTTGGCTTCCAACAGCCTTTAGAAAGTTATTGCCTCCCAGAGAATATGATGACCTGAGTATTTACAACGGGCTGTTATCATTTGATAACGGTGACTAGTTTGAAGCCTAGAGGGTTTGTCAAGGATATTATTACTAGCATTTTGTTCTTGATCTTGTCATTGCCGTTGCTTAGTTGTGGTTTTATCGTCGCCGCTGCTGTTGTTTTTGTTGCTCTTGTTATCATTACTGTTAAAAGGGAGAGTGGCAGTCAAACATCTCCCAAGTATTTTTTTTATTAGTTTTTCAAAAGGACACAGTAAAGAGACAGGGAAGAGGGTAGATAGGCGTGACAGCACAGCCTGAGCCGAGCCCCAAAGCCATGCAGCCAAAGAACTTAATGCGGAGAATGACTTAGTGGACTGGGCCACCACAATGTCCACACATATTCTTCCAAAAAAACAAACAAACAAAAAAAGGTTGGCCTTTTCCAGGCTAAAAAATTTAACCATTTATTAATAGATGCATGAATAAGCTTAACTTTTTTTCTTTGGTGTAACACCATTTCATCTCTAAAGCTTTCCTCGAAAGATTTAATAATATCAGGAATCAAGAATTGTCCGAAAAACCTTCTGCCAATCCTGTTGTGAGGCTTTCACCCAATGTGCAGTCGGAATTGGCCCTAGAGAACAGTGGTCGACCCGTGGGTGTGGGGGGGAAAAAAAAAAAAAAAAAGACTTCCCCTGTCTAAGTAACTGGATTCACCCCAGTCACTGCTAATCCTGTCCCCTGGGCTGAAAGTATCATTCGAGAGACGAAATAACAAGTGGACTCGGCCAGTAGTGAAAACACAGTGCAGCTCTGCCATTTGAGAGCTTTCTAATGTACAATGGGTGGGTGGTGGTTGCAAACAGAACATTGTTGAAAGAGCAAATCATGCACGCCAATTTCAAGTACTTGCTTAGACTGCTGTGAGCACCCAAAACAAACTATAAATATATCCTATATAAACAAACTATTACCAAAAAATAAGTCTTGCTCATTTCAAAAGACGATAAGGAACAAATACGAGGCAGGGAAGAAAGTTTTGTGGAAAGCATATTCAGTCTGGACTAACAAAAGGGTTGAGATCAACAATCAGCAATTTCTATATATCATTTATAGCATGTTATAGCTGACTGAATGGAAAGTGACAAAGTCTATCTCCTGCCTCAGAGTGATGGATTGAGGTTGCAACCTGGACCTCCGTTGCAGTCGTCGCCGGTTGGTGTTGGGCTTTAGTGGGCGGTATCGTTAAGCGAGAGCCAAGCAGTTTGATTTTGGTGTTGGCAGAGATCCAACCCCCTCATGCTGCCAGCCTGCTGGGCAGTTAAGTCAATTGTCTTTGTAGTTCAAGTCTAAGGGAAACAAGACCAACATATATATAAAAAATATACTGTAACAATATCATCTTTTGGCATTAAATAAATGTCACAGCCGCAAAAAGTGACACAGTCCACATTTTGGAGCCGTCTGACCTGAAAAGCAAACTTGGACCTGCTCTTGATAGCGGCAACAGACAGTGACGGATTGAGGCTGTGACCCAGTGATGGACTTTCATTGCAGCTGTCCAGGGGGTCGCACGGTGAAGCCGAGCCGTACGATTTCACTCATGGTTGAGATCAAGTCCCGAGCCTGCCAGCCTACGGGGCTCAGGAAATTAAAATAAAATGTAGTCAATTCAAGATGCCGAGTTCTTTTGCAAAACAAAAATAACAGAAATAAAGAAGTCGGATGCACATGACAGCTTACTTGTCATTGACAGTGTTCAATATGTTGCACCAAACAGTGAAGAAAGGCGTCTAACGAGTTCTGCAACACGGTGATCTCTTTTTCTACAAATTGAACAGAATTAGACACGCACGGTTCCAGTTTCTTTCTTCCTCGCTGGTGTTTTGAGAAATCAAACACAGTTGGGCAGGGCTGAATCCGGGCTGTGACCCACATCGGGGAACTTACAACCGAGCTGGTCTCCAGGTCCCTCACATGAGGCAACCGGGGGTAAGAGGAGGAAGACGCCATTGAAGTCGGTCCTCGAATAACGCCTGGTGGTGGAAACCGACTTTAATCACATGGTGAAACGATGGGAACTAGTAGTGACCCAACTCCTTTTGATGATCACAATTTGTGGTTGCTTTATTGTTCTGTGCACTATATGTTCTTGTTGTTTGTAATTTTTTCTTTAGATATGAAATGAGATGTTCCATAATTGAGAGAGAGAGAGAGAGAGAGAAAGAGAGAGGGTTTGGTACTTGGAGGCATACACTACAACCATGCCCCCTCCCTGTTCATTTACAATTCACCAAGCGCTGCACTCACATTTCATCTACAGACAAACTGTTTGGTCTCCAAAAGGCTTTTGGAGAGATTACATATCTTTCCTTTCATAAAGATGCCATTAGTGTCTGGGGAGTAATGGGAGCCACTAATTTGATAGGCTGACCTTAAGCTATTCATCAGCTCAGAGGGGAAAGAAGAATGGATGATGCAGGAGATCGCATTATAATTTGGCTACGGGATCCAATAGTCTAATGACAGTATTAACTCAAACAGCTGCAAAGAAAAATGTTTGGAGATACAGGGAACAAAAGACGTGCACGGCAGGGCTTGAGTGCAGCGGGCAAATCAGACTGATAGCCAAGTTCTCGGCGGGGTGGAAAATGTAATATTCACGCTATGTACTGAACGGCTGGACTTCTATCTCATTGTCCCTGCAGAGCCCAGAGCAGCTCCTAAAAGTCATTGTAAAGAATGATAATTGTTACTCCAGAGGATGGGGGTGAGGATAACACCGTGTTTGTGTGCGTGTGACTGAATTGGGGTTTTGTTTTACCGTATGCACCGTATACGCCGAGGCCACTCCCTATAAAAACCCATTTTGGCAGCAGCGGCAGAACAACATAAGTCGAGAGTTGCGGCCTGCGTTCCTGAGGGGGGATCCGAAGGGGCGAATTGTTAATATTAGCGCAGGCGCCTTCACAAAGAGAGCTGGGTCAGGCTGATGAAGTGGTTACAAATCTGGACACGCATCTGGGCAAATAAATGAATAATTGAGGCCAGTTGTCTAACTCCCCCTACCCCCCTGTTTAGATTCCCTGGCCACTTTTGCAACATTAACACTGAAACGGGGCCAAAATGCAAATGACATAATGAGAGGGTGGCAATGGGTGGTAGATGCGAGATGCCATCAGGGTGTCTGATGAGGCCAAATCGAGCCCGTGTTTTGAAAGGACCTTTTTCCAAGACGGCTCTCGTTACGTCACGAGTTGCAAAGACATCCGATAAAAGCGCATTTGTTTTTTTCCTTATTGGAAGTATTCCCATTTGGGGCCCGCTTCACATTGACCTGTATCATTGATCTGAAAATGACAGTGATCTCTATTGAAGTATATATCAAATTCCAGAAAATGATGCCAGATATAATATGACCTCCCCATTGGTGCTATATCAAATCAATTGTTGATTTCCCCTTTGCTAGTGTCCAATTACATCAGTAGATTATGTTTCCTGGTGCAATGTGCAGACCAGGGCGAAAAACTCTCCGAGGGCTTTGAGACACTTGTACGACCGTCTATCATTACAGATAGCTTCCATCGAGGCCACTTCTCCCTGGCCACTGCCACCCTGCATGATGAATCTGCACCCATTCAAAGGGTCATTTGAACGCTGTCGGCCGCGCCTCGTATTCTCTCGAACCCGTCAGGTCGGGACCTCTGTTTCGGTCAGCGCGCTCTTCCGTCTTCCTTCATCTGATCTTGGGAGACCTGCAGCGGTGGAAGGCGAGGGGGGGATTGATAGATGCCCCGCACAGAGGGAATAATGTATTGTGGTCCTTGCAGGCAACAGAGATGAGGTTTAAATGATCTAGTACGAGGGGGTTTGTAATCTCACTGATCAAATTTGCTGGGAATCCTGTCCCCAACTGGCACCAGCGGCTCATCTATATATGGAGAAGTAATGGAGTCTACCGTAACTGAACACAAGAGCTATACTCCATCAAGGGCCCTCTGACTCGCTGGGCCGTATCTCAAACTGCTGATCTCCACGCATCCAGCGATACTTCATGCGTGCAGTGTGCAGAGTTTAAAGAGAATTCACATTTTTATCCATTTATTTATCATATAAATTATAGATAACGCTTCTTGTGGGACCCTTGTTAACCTTTCAAATTAAATGCCATAATTAAATGTGAATGGATGATTAACTAGTCACTTTATATATCTATTTGAGCAATAGTCAAACTAAAGGTGTGTAACAAATCATCTTTTTCGGGAGTGGAGCTGCATTTCAACTTGATATATTATTTTTCAGGAGTTTACCCCAAATCTGTGATGTCACACCAATGCAGAAGAATTAACTGGAAAAGAAATAAACCATTTATGTTGCTTCCATTTAATTCTGGGATGATTTTCTGGGGACAAGGGGGCAATTTCCTTGTTCTGAATTGATAGCACTACTACACTATTAGGCTCAATTGAATGTAATTGAAAACAGTTAAGAGAGTCATTTTATGACTCCACATTTTCAACTTGTAACATCAGTACATTGTTGTAACATCACAAATTAGGATCTTGTTCCTCTTCACTTGAGGAGACACTTGTTCTTGTTTATAACTAATAGGGGGAAAACATGAATTCTTCTAAAGAATGGCGTGCCCCTTTAAGATATCATTTGTGGGAAGGCTCCTGACCTTTTCTTCTCTTTGTGGCATTTTTCCTCTCCCTTGGTATGTAGGGATAAGCCCATATCACAATGTATATACCATGCATGTTGTCAACTATAAGCACGTTGTACAACTGCCGTTGAGCACCAATTATTCTAATTACACACTTTACAAATTGTGCAATTCTCTAGAGAGGCTGAGGACAATTGAAGAGCCGTATTCAGTCATTGCTTCAATTCAATGCCTAGCATTTTCTAAAGCCCTCGGTTCAGTGTGCTTCTGAATGGTAAACAAGACTTCAGCGGATTATGCTATAAACCTGTTCTGTGGTTAGAGGTCCTCAGACATAGGGGCATACTCACCAAATCCTGAATCCATGCTGCTGACATTTTATAAGCCCAACAGCAAACAATATGGACATCAGCGAATTTGATGCATGTCGGTTAAACATAGTATGGCTTCCCCCTACTTGCTGTAATGATCTGGAAATCAACTGTCTCGGTACGCATCAGGCTCAAAGGTGAAACCATCTCCCCTCTAGTGCTGTACAGTGACATACCGTTGCCACATGACAGTGAAAGGCAGATCTCAAGAGCTGATGGCTGGAAATCTTGCCGATTGGGTTCGGAGTGGTTATTTGAGTTTTAGGTCTTTTATGAGGTTTGCGGCGTTTGTTTCTTGTTGGTAATCTTACTGCTGTTGGTTCATCTACAGTATAATTTAGGTTTCACAATAAAATATGTTATAGACAGTCAACTTTGGATTTTTTTTGTTTTATATCTGTTTCTATGTTAACCATGTAAAACAATGACAATTTGAAAGCTTATGTTTTTCACAGCAAACGGATTATCGTGAAAGCAGAACATGTCATTTTAGTCTCAAGTGTTCTTTAAATCCTTAGTTGAGGGATTTATAATAATAAACAAGATTTGAGCGGATTACAATTCAGATTTTTCACTGTTGGAAGTCTGAAGACCCACGACACGGGCAAATCCCCACACTTTGCTGTTGACATTTGACTAGACCAAACAGAAACCATTATGGACATCACTGAATCTGACACCTGTCGCTAACTCCAGGGAGGTCGTTTATCTTGGTTACGTCTTTTCTCATTTTTAATTGCAATCGGATTGGACTGAACCACGTTCCCTTTGGTCTCCGCGTGACCATGTTCGATTATGATGTCACACAGTCTGGGTTTTTTGTTTCCTTTCATCCAGGGAGAGAGAGAGAAAGCTGGGGGAGTTTGAGAGAGAGAGAGAGAGAGAGAGAGAGATGAGACAACGTGACCAGAACAATAACAGAACAGCTATTCCAACACAGTGTGGTTCCTCCCCTCCCGCTGAGACGGGGCTCAAATAAAAGAAATACAGATACAATACAGTAAGGTTCCTCGGAGTAAAACTAGTCCGGTGATAATACAGAAATAGCACCATTCCTCATCTCATCCAAACACATCTGAGATCTGTGTCACACTTACCCTGTGTCCTCAACAGCCAGTCCCAGGCTTTGAAGCATTGCAGATGACACAATCCGTTCCTAATGAAACCATTCAATACCCCATTGAACATTTCCCACTCAACTTATCGGCCTGGAATTTCTCCGAATGGCGGTGTGGTTTTATGTGTCGTGGTACTGATTTCATCTTAAAAGACGGCTTTATCCGACAGCGCTGTCTGCAAAATTTCCGGCTTAGAAAATAACAGTATTCATTGAAATGAATTTGGCCTTGAGCTACGCAAACAACACGCAACATTTAGCCAAACAATACAGGTGGACCCAAGTAAGCACTACACTAAATACACAGAAATGAAGTCATCATCCATATTTGTAAGGTCTATATAAACAGTGCCTGTGAATTTCAATCAGACATGTTTTGTTAACATAACCTTGTTTTTACATATGGTAATCCGCAAGGCGCGCGCCACAGAATAGATCGATGCGCACGATAAAGACAATTGCTTCCAGCAGCCGTGTGTGGCGGCGGCTCCAGCCCAGCCGTGTCCTTCACCTCAGCTATGCGTATCAGCTGAGAAACCAACACAATTTCCCATCCTTTATGAGGTTGCCGCATACAATTTGAGACCCCCTCAACCTGTGTGCTCTATTTTACTGCTTACCGTAGCCGAATGAAAATCGGCCTGCCTACGCATGCTTGGAATTTACTCAAACTCAAGACAAACATCAAGGTTACTACAGTATACATTTTTTTTTCTCTCTATACCAATACATTACTGTCAAACTGCAAAATAGAACACAAATAACACAGAGCAGTGAGTGTTCCTCGGTTTGTCCAATGAGATTTCTCGCTTCCTGATCTGCAGAGTACAAGCAACCCCCCATACACACACATACACACCACCAAAATAAAAAAAGAACAGTGTCAACACAGCCCTCCTCCTTCTTTGTTTTTCTCTTTCCTTACATATAACATAAATTGTTCTTGTCGTACATTTGGCATGAATTCAACGCTCTCCAAGATGGTAAACAAATGGATAGATAGATAGATAGATAGATAGATAGATAGATAGATAGATAGATAGATAGATAGATAGATAGATAGATAGATATGTTATTGATCTGGGGTTGCAGCAGCATAACAGTATCACAAGAATGTACAAAAAACAAAGGCCTAAAAAACTACGGTACTAGGTGACATAGAACCAGGATGTACAGTGGATGGCATGTTTACATTCAAGTATTGAAGAGCGAATGAATGGATGGTACATGTATACAGAGTTAAAGAATGTCAATGGGTGAATGAACGAGTGCTACACTAACCATAACCAAAGCAAGTCTTGGGTTTGATTTTAGTAGTAAAGCTTTAATCAAGATGAAGATATACACAGATAAATGGAGCAGTGGAGAAACCCCATGAGATAGATGATGAAGTCTCTGTAAAAGGTTCTTTTGAAGTAGTGTTATACTGCAGCATTTGGTGGCACTGTCCATTAACGAGACAAGGATAGTTTGTGATGTGGTTCAAGACAAGCACCTATAACCCCTGAAACCGTTAAGGGCCTTTTAATGCTCTCATATTCTTACCATTATTTGTTAAAGCAGGCCAACACGCATTCTGCCAATTTCCCCAATTTTCTTGCACTTTTGTTTCTCTCTGAAGCCTCGTGAATGTTTTAAAGGGTGAGCAAGGTTTTTATTTTGGAAACATTTTATGTAGAGTAGTTTTCACAATGTTTACACTCATTTACAACTAGGTGTGAAAGAACATTTACTGCTGGATGGTTCAGGCTGTGCTTTTTGCCACGGACATTGCAGCGTTCTCAATACCGGAAGACTCAAATGTACGGGGACACTGAATCCCTACCTTCTGTAACTGACCCTGACCTTTGACTCTGTGTGTGTGTTTGTGTGTGAAACGATTTATACATCCTTTCAGAGATAAGTTCATAATTTACATTGTATGAAGCAAAGATTCAGTAGCTGTTCCCTTCACAGCAGCAACCCATCAGCTTTCATAGGGTTTCCTAAAGCAAGCCTTTGGTGGTTGAAAGTAAAATGTTGTTGCAAATCCCCCGGGGTGGTGATAGTCTTATTGTTAAAGAAGCAAGCTTGGGACCGGAAGATCAGCGGTCCCGTTGGGAGAAATGACCGAAAAGCACTCTCCCGTCCCTCAGCATGCCTTGAGTAAGGCGTTGAATCACCAGCTGAGCAGAGCAGCTCAGTAGACTCAAGTCAAATCCAGTCAAGTCAAATTTATGTAAAAGCACTTTAAAAAAAAAAAAGAAAAAAAGAAAAGATGTTACAGAAGTGCCTCACAGAGCAGCAAGAGACAAAGATAGATGTAAACAAACAGCAGAAAGCTTTTGTGTCCATGTTCCTCTGGACTGCGGTTCGTCTTGGGCGTCTCCCTTTTAGTTTGCTTGTTTGGCTATTCAGTTGTTAGCGTTCGAGTCAACGGAGAGTTTTTCCGTTGACTGGCCGGTTCTACATCTAATGGTCAGCATAATTGCTTATATTTGCAGGGAGATAACGATGTCCCCCTGCAAACGTAAAGCCTATTAAACGTAAAGCCTATTAACAGTCCTAATGAATAGTCACACTTATTTCTCACTGTGCGTCAAGCCAATGGGTGGCAAAAGCATTGTTGCAGTCCAGAACAAAAGGTGCAGATAGCACTGTCGTAATATGGCATTGTATTGCACGGTAGGAAGGCCAACTTTTGTTCTTTCTTACTGTATAGCCAGACAGTGAGTGATATATTGCTGCAGACTAACAGAAAATGTCAGTTATATTGTAGTATGTTATAGCAACATAAACTATTCAGTATTATGTATGTGTATGTGTATTATGTATGTAATAGTCACTCTTGGGTCATTTATCATTGCAAAATATAAAAGGCGAGGTCACACTAGATGATTTTTATGTCAAGTGTAAGGCCTCCTGGACCATCCCACCCATCCCGGGTAGGTCGGGGCTCTTGAGACCATCAGGTTATCCTGTAGAGTGAACGGGCTCATGACTGGAGAATGTGGCCCTCTTCTGACAACTCCAGACCAATCAGAGCCTGACATTTTTCCAAACGTGTTTGGTTTGGTCAGGTCCAGTCTGGTCGGGCTCATGCAGTGTGAAGCAGTCTGAGACTCACCAAGAAAATCTGAGAGGGGTCCTGGCAATGACAGTAGTTAATGAGACTCGCCCGGTGTTACAGTCTGGCTTATGTGTGTAAGCTTTGCAACTGCAGTGGCTAATCTTCAACTAGACTGAGCTAGCAAAGCAGTTACATAACGGGAGTGGAATTTATTAAGTTTTGATTTTTGAATTTGGGATTGTTTTTAAGTTTGAATTTATTAAGTTATTTATTTATTAAGTTTGGCCAATGCTAACACAACATTTAGGCTAACGGGCTACTAAGTAATGATACTGAAAGACAGCTAACCTAGGGGAGCGTAGCAATATAGTAGAGTGGATCTGTTCTTCTTGGCAATACATTGGGTGAATGATGCATCAGTTTAGTGCATTAGATTAGTTCAGGAGAGTGCAGAGGCTCGGGTAGAGAAGAGCATTCTATCTAGATGAATGACATTCTGTATTCATCATGAAGTAGAATAAAATAGGGTGACAGTCGTATAAAATATCTACATGATGTTGCACAGTAACATGGCCACACA
Organism: Gephyroberyx darwinii; assembly: GCA_900660455.1. Taxonomy (NCBI): domain Eukaryota; kingdom Metazoa; phylum Chordata; class Actinopteri; order Trachichthyiformes; family Trachichthyidae; genus Gephyroberyx; species Gephyroberyx darwinii. Next base: position 14,967 of record CABFOQ010024040.1, read on the forward strand.
TTTTTCTCCCTGCTTGCCTTTATTTGGCAGAGACTGAACAAAATGTCAGCGCAGTCCACCTGGAGAGAGTCGGCCAGATGGAGAGGAGTTGCTGCTGGATCCCAAACCACTTGACGGCATGGGAGTTCAGGAGGCTTGCACGAGACGTCTGTAGGGAAAGGAACAGAAGCCCCAGAAAATCTACACATCAAAACCCCAGGCATCCACTATTAGGTGTGCTTACTTATGTGGAAGAGAGGGGCATGGTCAAAGGTTGGGAGGATAGTGGAGTACGATTTGAGTGTTTTTCATCCTTGATTACACATGGGTGGGCTGGATAGGAAAAAAATGACTTTTGCTGTCTTTGGAGCTCAACCCCTCGGCACATCGTGGCCACCATCTCCTTGGAGATAAAAGGATTTAATCTAGTTTTTTTCCAGCAGAAGATTAAAGGATGCAGATGTAGTTTATATTAACGGTAAAACATACATTCACATGGCGCCTGATGTTGGTGATGCGGCCTCTGCGCATGTAGTGTGTGAAAGGTTTATTTATGAAACTGAGGTATCATTGATATTAGGACAGTCCATTTCATATACTTATGATACATATTTTCTCCAAACTCTTGGAGTAATGTGTATTGCATGCATTTCCTGTTCATATATTGAGATTATTTTTACACTGTCTGCATTACTCCTACATTTCTTTTGCTTTGCACAGTGAATACCGTGGTGCTTCTTTTATTGGTTTTGTCTCAGTTAATTGCCTCTTTAAGATGATGGATGAAAACACCACCTGCCGAGGTCCGCCGTAATGTTCCCATGCATAAATTGACCAAGGATCTTTCTATTTAGAGGAAAACATGCGTCGCCAGCCATGAGTTCTCATCAGCTTCAAATGTTCACAGGAAATCGGCCTCTCGTGTGCGTATTCTTGTTGTTCTGGAATTAACCGGGCTCTGCTCGTGTGCTGGCAGGCGTAGATGTTTTTCCAATTATGTTTCCCATACAAGGGTTGAGCAGTGAGACGCGGGGAAAGTCTGTGGAGGCTCGGGTCAAGTTCTGTAGGTCTCCAGCCCTTAAGGGCTTGTTATGGATCTCAAACTCATCTCTGTGAGCTGTCTTAACTCCTGTGCTCGACGCAGTTTCGACCTTTCCATCCAAGAGCACTTCTGTTTTGGGACGTTGGGGGTGCAAGGGGTGGGGGTTTATTCCTATTTATTTTTTCCCCAGCGCTGCATTTATGTTGACAGTTAATTTAAGCGGATCAAGGTGTCCAGTTGCCTTGTCTAAAGCAAGGCTTAGTATGACAAATAGCAGGGCAGTAAACTCCAAAGTCTATCTCTTCAGCTGCACTGCCCACTCTCTGTCTGCAAAGATTAACCTTTCCGGCTCTGGTGACACGGTTTCGATTATTTCCATAGTCTGCCTCAGAGCAGCATGAACACACAGTGCAGCCAGAATTCACAGATCCTGACAAACATCCCCAATTCAATTTATAAAGAAGTGAGAGCCCAAAGACTGAAGAACAGAGAGAGAGAATGAGAGACGGAAGATAACTGCTGCCATGTCAAGCGGCTGCTGCGGTGGATCAATTAAGACCACTATATTTGACAACAGTACTGTTTTTCTTTCTGCTAAAAACACAAATGTGACTTGACCTGACATTTCTGAAGCACAATGTGATCGAACTGCAACGGGTCAAGGTAAATGTTGAGGCATTTCTAGCATAACATCTCGCTTATGTGTGTCACTCAAGTGAGAAGTGAGTAGCGCTGATGGAAGACAAAGTAAAAGGGAAACCTAAGAACCTGTTGAGCCTCCTCCACACGTCTGCTGTTAGACCTCGATGTGAAAACTCCTTTTCTGCAGGCCAATAAATTAAGTACAAACAAAACATTTTGAACACTTACCGTGGTTAGGATTTACCGCTGGAAAAAAGTTTTAATATCAATTTCATCCCTAATATATTTCATGCAGGGGAATTGAATTGTGATTGTTTATCAGTCTATTTACATTTGTAAGGTTTTTTGTGTGGAACTATCCCCAAGGCACCTTGTTGTGAGTCGAGAACTTCAATATGGGGACCACATGAAAATATGGCATCAACTAAAATACAAAACTAAAATACTACATTTGCACAGCAATGTTGAGAGAAAAACCTCCAAGGACACCACACTGTCACTGAAACAATATTGAAACTTAACAATTATCCCTAAAAAAAAAAGTCAACCGACACATCCAATCCCCAGCTTCAGTCCCCCCCCCCTCCCCTTTTTTAATGGGAAAGAAAGTGCTTGCTTGTTTCTTGGCCTTCTCCTTCACAGAGTGTTTCAAATATCATGCCGGCATAATCAGTTTACAGTCCACTCCAGCCCAAGGTAATTAGGAGGACTGTAATAGGGGCTGGATTGCGCTGCTTTTATGGCTCCTTGCTAAGCTGGGATAGGACTAAACACTGAATCAGCATGCCATTGCCAGTATATAATGTCATATTATGTCTTTATAATGGGGACTCCCAGGGAAAAAAAAAGAAATTATATTTGCTGTTAACAAAAACACAAGGTTTGGGAGGCCCTCAACAAGACTCTTACGCAGCGCAATTGATAGAGTAGTATAACTCCTAATACCTCCAAGTAAACTGCTGTAGTTATCACTGTATATCGTCAGTGTTCTGGCAAAACCTTGCAAAACCTCATAAAACTGTGTACCAAATGTCAGGTTCTCTGGAACTGAGAAACTATTTTTTCCCCCATTGATATTAATGTATTTCTGACAATTTACAGTGCAATATCAGTGGTTTGGCTGGGATCTAGGGCCATGCAAACAGACATCAGTTTTTATTATTTTTCAATAGAAAAGGCAAAAATTGGCCTTACACTTTCTGCAAAACAACCGTGATATGTTATCACAGTGATATTGGCCTTGCATTATAAGAGGATATCGAGTGTTTGACGATAAGATGACATGGATACATGACAGCAACATAATAGCAGTGTGTGCCAAATATAAATACCAATAACTGCTTTCAAAGTATTTCATCTTGTGCATGCTTTTGCTGTACATCACTTGGCTATAATCCAAAGGAGCTCACACAGGTCAGGCGCGCTCTCAGTAGAAGGAAATAATGGGAATAAGTCACGCCGCCAAAGGCCATGGCTGATGCATGTTATAGATAACATTCATCACAGAACACATTGTAGTATGTAACTATGTATCCATATGGAAGATGAGGTGACATTGGCCAAACAGTACATCATCTGCTATTTCATGACTCGATGTGTCACATAATATTTACACCAGTTGGTGCATATCCACTCACACAGGAGTGTGTGAGTGGATAGGTTAAAACTCAGGGAGGTTGCAATGAATAGTAAGTGATGGCAATTGCGCATCTATGTGCTTCTAAAGATATTAGCTATTACTACTACTACTACAACAAAAATAATTGTCATGGAGGCTAGAATACCTATAATCATCCACACCACTCACAGTGTCAGCAGCCTAGATATTGACATTTACAGTATGAGCAGCATCATCAGGAATAGATAGATATGGGTTCACCATATCTATTTACGTTAAATCATGTTCTTGCTTCACAGTACCACATTAGAGTTGCAAATACCCTTCTATTGTTATTTTTCTGTCATTCTAAATGACACTGCTCCAAATTAGATGGCGTTAAAAGGAATTAGTAACTGTTGCGGTAACCCGGTGGGTCGAAGGTCTAATCCTTAGTTGAATAAAAGATGTAGAAATACCGTTTTTAAGGCTACACTGGGCAAGATTGTTATGTAAAAATATACCCATCTTATCAGCCTAAATCAGAGAGTGGGGCTGCAACAGAGAAGAGCATCCAATTTATCTGCCCACAAGAAGTGAAGAGTCAACATTTCAGAGCAAAATGCTGTGCTCCAAAAAAAGCTGGACTCACCAGTGTTAGATCTTTTGCCTTTCTCATCCCTTTGGTATGAAGCGAGCACAGACCTGCTGGGTTGGTAAACACAACAGTGTGCAGTTTACTGTGGATGTAGGATGAGCTTTTTCATGTACAAAACGATGGACCAGTAAGTTGTGTGTGTGTGCATGTTTGTCTTTCATTTCTTTGTAAAAGTCTTGAATGTGCTACTTCCAAATCAACTCATCAACTGTCTCATCTCCCACAGAAATGGTTACGGTTCAAACCTCCGGCTTCCGAGGGGCCCCTTTCTACCAAGACCGTGCTCCTTGCTGTCAATGAAACGCTGCACACTGCTAGAGCTGCTTCTCTATCTTCTATCCCTCTAGACCTCTTAGTCCACTATCTTTAAAACTGTGAGGCGACAGATGCTTCTTGTTGCCCTCGCCGACACCAGCTTTTCTGGGTCTGCACTCCTACAAGACTGACTGCTCTTATCAGGTATTGTGGAGAGGGTCTCTTTCTTTGCTCCATACCCTCTCCAATGGGGTTCCCCAGTGTTCATCCCCTCTTCTTCCTCGACAGTGAATCTCTTGGCTATCCCACAATTCCTCCTACCATCGCAATGCCAACAAAACTCGACTTTCTTTTCCCTTCTTCTGACACAGGCGCGTTTCTCCGCTTGACTACTTGACATTTCCAGTTGGAAGTCTGCCCACCACTTTAGGCCTATCACCAATGACAACACCACAGCGACTCCTGCCCAGACTACTGAGAATTTTGGAGTGATCCTTGGCAGTGAACTGTCATGCGAGGCCCACATTCCAGTCACAGCCCCCTTCCTGCAGATTTACACTCAACAACAACATCGAGACTATTCCTCACCAGGGGACTTTGCGCTGCTCCTTGTCCGGTCTCTAATCATCTACTGTCTGGACTTATGCTGGCATGGGATTTGAAAATACTCTCTTCAGCCCCTACCATTCCTCCAGAGGACTACTGCTACCTTTGTCTTCAAGCTACCTTCTCTCTAAATTTTCCATTGTCGCTCCCCTCTGGCACTTCCTCCACCGAATGTCTGTGCCTCCCTCAAATCTAAACCTGTGGTAGCTGGCTCAGATGGCTATCAAGAAAGCACCCCCATACCTCCATCCCTTACCCTGCTAATACCGAATTTTTAGCTCTCTGTTCACTGGGGTAATCTGGCCATCATGCCATCCAGCATTGACTTTTCTTGCTCTTGACTCATGAATAGTGGAAGGTGGAATAGACTTACCAACTGCAATCAGGAACGTAGTCGTTCCCTACCCTTCCCTGATAAGCTGAAAATTATCTCCAAGAAAAGACACATTTTACCAAGATGGCGCCAAATTCTCGCCATTCTCCTTTTTCCTACTAGTACTACTGCTATTCTTTGTATTTCTCCTTATTTTTAATACTGTTTCACCTTCGTTAACCACCTTTCTATAGCACTGCTGTTCTACGCAGGATTTGTTGTCATCCAACTGGGAACATCTGAACCCTGAGGCCAGCAGCGAGCCCCCGGCCCAACGAGATTCAAACCCTGCCTTCCATCTATTGTCGTAGGGAACACGGGATTGCTGGCTAACAAGATGGATGAGCTCTCTGCAATGGCCAGGACACAGTGGGAATGTCAGCAGTGCAGTCTAATGTTTCACTGAGAAACCAGATAGAGGAAAACAAAGTGGTAAGAAGACAGGATGTGGTCTTACCATTTTTGTTTACTTTTGATAGTGTAATTTCATTTCACAGTGAAGGCTAGTGTCTGTAGTCCGGATACTGAACTACTGGCTGTGGGGTTGTGGCCATATAACCTGCCATGGGAGTTGTCATGTGCCATTGTGTTGTTTGTGTACATAGTGACATCCACACAGCTGTCACAAGGTTGCAGACACAATATCCCAGCGCCTTCATGGTAATCTCTGACTTCAACTTTGAGGAGGCCACAGGCCAGCTCCCCCCACCATCGACAACTCGACAGGCTAACTGAACGGGGCCCCACCTACCACCACACACCCATCCCAGACTCAACACTCCCCCTCCCTCACTGCAGATGATTATGCGGTCTGACTACACTCTAATCTCAAGAGAATGTGAAGTGGGTTATGCAACTTCTAGATGTTTTCTGATGACTCCTCTGTCATCAGTGAGGGCAAGGAGTATGATAGGAGTCTGGTGGAGAGCTTCATTCAAGGACTATATGTTCTACTAATCTTCAGAGGTGTGTTGGGGAAGCAGCATCAAGGTGGGGAAGGCAGGCAGGATAAAAAAAATAAATAAAAATGATGAAAACTGTTGGCTCTGGTTTAAGGTTCAGAATCAGAAGAATCAGAATCAAATTTATTGGCCAAGTACATTCGCACATACAAGGAATTTGACTTGGTGATGGTGCATTAAAAAACAGACAGCAATCAAATAAATAATATCAATATTAATATATATCAATATCAGGTTGAGCCTGGAAACCCCTGAGGAAGTAGCAGAGGGGAGGATGAGGTACCGATATATGAGCTACCGTAGATGCTTTTCGCATTTCGATGCACTGGACTATTCTATATGACATTTACTTACAGTGTTTTCTGTTTTCTCTACATCCTCTGCACACGAGTCACCACATATGGCGTATATTCCCATATTGTCTTCATATCATATTCACATTTCATATTCCCAATAATATAATTGTGACATATTTTGTTTTTATTGATATTTTATAATGCTTCCACCTATTTGATACCACATATATTTTAGATTTTTGGTTTATTTTCATATGGTACATATTCTGCATTCCTTTTCATTCAAGTCCTGCCACTGTTTTGCATCTAATACTGTAATCCCTAATTTCTCGAACTACCCAGCACTATTATGTAACATGTAACAACATTTTTTTTTTTAAATATCATAGTATTTCATGATTGTACAATAGAATGCAATGCAATTGCATTTTTCAAGAGGCAAAAGGAAAATGAAGAAACAATAACTTTCCAAATAATTCCTGCTGGGGGCAGAGTACCAGCAGAAATCCAATGATGTATGCAGAGTATTCAATTAAAACTGCATTAGGCAACCGTACACACTGGTGGCTCCAAATGGGAGTGACAGGTAACATTTGCACTTCAATACCCAAAAATCATGTGATGTGGAGCTCTATTGTTCATAAATCAATGGTGCACGGTGGAAAGCGCAGTCAAAGGCACAGGTTGTGAGTGCGCAGGGCACGGTCACTGATTTTTGGTTGGATTAGGAGGAATACATTATCAGTAGGTGTGGTGAGCCTATGACCAATTAAATCACCTCTTTTCCCTCCCTTTAAAAGCAGTGCACTCTGTGCCGCGGTGCTCTGACAATTTGATGATGGAGGAGAACAGTCTGGAGCGGCGCCGCCACAAAAGCTTTGCACTGCACTGCTTAATCATTACTGACACACCCCCCTACTACGCCTCTCCTCCCATTTAGGTGCAGTCAAGTTCACGGTGAGTCACCAAAATACCAAATGGGTGCAGGTGAGAAAAAAAAAAATCTGTGTCCACCTGCTGAAAATGCCACTCCTCCCGCGCAAAGCCACGCCATCTGCCAGGCACCGTCACGAAAATAGAGCCCGTGAAGTCAGTAAACTGCACACAGCGTGGTCATGTTTACCACCTGGCTGGTCTGTGATTGCTGTATACCAAAGGATACCAAGGAGAGGCAAAAAATCTAACGTTGGTCAGTCCAGCTTTCTCTGCACAGAGCGCTCGCTTGCTGCTGTTTAGGAGTCAGTTTGCATTTCACCCACGAGTTTCAATTCATCATGTCCTGCAGGCGTAGAAGTGTCCACACCCAACACCAGAATCTCATTTGGGCATACAGGGTGAATCTGCAGGGTCTGAGTTAGGGGGAATGGGACACTCTTCTCTACTCACTTTGAGATTTAGGGTGTGTATTTTTACATAAAACTCTAAGCTTTAGTGTAGCTTTAAAACTGCTACATCTTTTACTCAACCAAGGATCAGACCTCCACACCACCAGGATACCACAACAGTTACTAATTCCTAAAAGGAGACTGGAAGAATTTGTCTATCTGGCTCTCAGTCGTGCTCATTAAGTAAGGCAAACACCAAAGCAGGGGATTTAGCTGTAAGCCAGAACAGATCATCTCTCAGATCTCATACACACTGCCACTTTTGCATAGCCGGGTATTACAATGAGAGATCAAAAATAGGAGTATTAACTTTAATCTCAATTTGAAACATTCACAAGTTATACTGTATGACCATGAGATTATTTTAGGTTATTCTGCTGGTGTCACATTCAAAAAATACCTCCCCAATTTTGGTCTTTTCATTTTATGAATTGAATTAAACTGAACATGGTCATCCATAGACTGCCTGTCCTCAAGGCCCATGAAACCCACTGAAGAAAAAGGCCTAGTTTTCATTTGAAAGCAGTGAAATGTTTTTTTTTTACTCCAAATCAATTTTAAAATATTAAAATAGATTTGATATTAAACTATTGTATGATTTGGAACAACAGTTTCAACAAGATCAATATATACACCCTTTCAATTACTTTGAGCTTTTATTTATGTCTGTCTGAAGTGCCATATGGGTGTCGCTGTATTGGGATAAATTGCTGCAGGCAAAATCAATGGTGCTGCAGACAAACACTAACTGCCACTGGTTAGACCAGACATTTTAGAAATGATCAATGTAGTTTGCAGTTTATGATTAAAATGAATACACTGATATACTCCTACTACTCCATGCTCCTACTCCTACTTGTGGTTCTTTACCAGTGCTGGGGTGCATTTCCTGGCATACAAACAATCCAGCCATCTCTAAGAGGGCAAGGTGAAATCGTAACACTTAATTATTAAAAGTGAAGACCTTTATCATTGAGTGTCTTTGAGGATATGAATGCCACTATTCACAAGGCCCAGGTTGTGACAAGCATGACAACCTGGCCAAAAGCCTGTATGTAAGTGAATGAGGAGGTGACTAGGCTACACCAAATAAAAAACAACCTTTTCAGAAATGAGTCATGGTGTTTTTGTTTTGTCCATGCCCTGTGTTCAGTACACTGATGTATAAATTCTGCAAAACATACGGCCTTCACCACTCTAACTTTCATTTGAATTCTGCTCACAATCAACCTCCATACTGATAACATAATGTTCGGTGAGTAATGGCACACAAAGGTTCAGCATTAATTTTGAGCTCTTTGATATCTTCCTCTGTTCACCCTGGGCCCTGGAAAAGACAATCAACACCGGAACCTATTAACATGAGAATGATTAATGCGCCCAGATGAACCCCATACTGTAAATCATTCGTAAAGTTTATGCCCAGGACGCTGTGTAATTACATGATCACAAATCACACACCAAGGCAAAATAGTTACGGAAGATGGTGAGATGGTGGTTAATGCTGAACATTGAGGGAACATAGAGTACTGGGAACACAGGGCCCTGGGAACATAGGGTCCTGGGAACATAGGGTCCTGGGAACATAGAGCACTGGGAACATAGGGCCCTGGGAACATAGGGTCCTGGGAACATAGGGTCCTGGGAACATAGAGCACTGGGAACATAGAAACCAGGGAACATAGGGAGTACCCCACATTAGCTAGTGTGCTAATCAGACATGTTAACAACAAGATAGTGATGGTTAGCTGACCAGATACTATGGTTAGCTAGCTAACAAGCTGACATCACCTAAACATGACAATCAGATTCATCAGCAGTGAAACGAGCAGCTCCCAGTCAAAAACAGGACAGAAATTAACCATGTCTATGAATTCTGACTGCCAATGTTCAGAAACAAGATCAACAAGACATTTTTATTGACATGCACGCTTACTGACAGACATACATATTCATATGCATGCATACCTACATCAGGATTGACAATGGCCACTGCATTAATAAAGCAACTTGTATGACGGCTATTGTCAGATACACACATACATACAGACAGTAAGACAGAGATAGACGTATTGGCTGACAAACTGATAGGCAGACAGACGTACTGAGAGAGAACTCAAAGAAATACAGAGACAAATCAAAAAGATATGCAGACAGACTGACCGGCCACGAAACAGGCAAGCAGACTTCTGTCGGACTGCAGAAAGCCTTTAATTGAAAGGATACAGGTCCTCTGGATATGTGTGGATGCATGGAAACTCTGATAACAAGATGGTCAGTGTCAACTAAATCGGGGCCTCCAATGGAGGAGGAAGGGAAAGGGGAATAAAGAAAGTGCAGGACTTTTTCTTATTCAACTCGAGATTGAGCTGTTCACCAGAGGAAAGAGTTGAATCTCTCTGCAGAATGGCGAAAGAGAGAGAGAGCGAGAAAGTGGAAATGAAAGAGAAAATAACATACTGAATGAACAAGGAAGACAGAGAGGCAATAAGGCTATCAAAGCTTGCCTGGGTCCCTTACCCCGTCTTGTAGATGCGACAGAGCAATATTGACTTAACCGCTGTACCAAAAACAAACAGTGTGTGATGAAAGCATTAGCTGCACGTCCCAGACAGAAATCCCTCAGTTGCTTTAGAGAGAGGCGGGATACAGTACAGTACTGAAACTGCCCCTTTGCAGTGTATCAGTACTTCAGCGAGAAATACTACTGCTTTAACACTTTCTTATTTTGTCCAGGTGGAAAAGCATGTGGCAGTGACTGCTTGACAGGAATAAATATTCCATCTATGGTAGCAAATAGAAATGAGAAGTTGATTTGATAAGGTAAAGGTTGTGGGTGTAGTTTATGATGGTAAAATGATATAGTATGTGCAAAATAACTGTAAAATAACAGTATGTGGCAGCTGAAAGAGCAACTTGACCACTCCACTCTCTAGGATAGGGTCAAACTTTGAATTTGAACCCTAACATGAGCTCCCTTTACCATCACAGCCATTAAGAAATTGCCCAAGTGCTGGAATATTCCTGAGAATGTTATTCAAGCCATGTGAGGTGGAAATAACATATATTCATCCATTCATTCATCCTCTTGCCCACTGCAGCATTAATAATGTATTCAGTGATTTGTGACCTTATGTTTTATTCAAGCGCATGTTAGAGAAGACGTAGGTCTTATCATGACTCTTGAGTAAACAATGAGGTTATCTACCAAGTTGAGGTCATCTTCAACAGGATGATGCATACAAGTGTCCATGTTTGGTGGAGCATGTCTGTAATATTCTGCTAAACCCCATTCACATAAAGTCATGTATCATTTTGACCTTCATATTAAATTTATAAAACACAAATGCAGCCATCACAGAAGACCCACTTGTTTTGTCCACGGCTGCTTCAATTCCATTGTTTTGAAAGCACTATGCAGCACTGATGCAAGAAAAATGAAGGCTGGTGGATCTTCTGCAATTTCTACCTCTGTGGGAAAATGCATCCAATGAATTTAAAGTATAAAACACAACTTATTTTAGTAAGAAAGTCATTAAAGAAACAAACAACCTGTTTCTACAGTGATGCATTCAGATCATCTTCAACTGTAGGTACTTTTCAACTGAAATACAGTCACTGAATACACAGTGTTTTGGATGTTTGTTTTTTTCCCCATCTTTCCGTGCTAATAAAGAGCAAAATAAATGTGTCTGCTTGTCTTTGAATTTTAAATTCTTGAATATTTTTAATGTTAACCATTTTATGTTAAAGTCATATTACACTGGCAAAAAAATACTAAAATGACTTTCCCAATACTTATACCACTGACTGTCCACTAAAAAAAAAATGTGTAATTGTTGTCTTTGACATATGAGAAGCAATGAACATTGCAGTGAAAATATATTACACTGCCATTTTTTTTTTGTATTTACCAACCCTTCATATGTGTCATTTGCAATGACAAGATAGATGACAAGTCATTTGCAATGACAAAATAGACTTTGATCTTGTCTGCTATAAACTTAGTAACTTGTACCATATTGGCAGTTAATTACAACAACCTTCAGACAAATGTCTTCATTTTCATTTTCGGTATATTCAACATTTGCCTTTCTTTAGTATTATATATCCTTAATATAGTTTGTTAATATTAATTAGAAAATAAAGATCACAGCAGTGGAGGAAAAAAAAAGCACAAATCTGATGAAATGAGTTTGAATTAGTTAAATTTAGACCAGACAAAGCTTTTTTCCATAATTAGCCAATTGTGTTTGAAGAGTGAGTCATTTTAAATTGGCCTACTGTTGAAATATGCATGTCTTGACTCATTTAAAACAAGGACATAGCTCTAATATGTATGCACACTGTGGAAACGTTATTGTGTTGATGTCTATTAGATATGCAGCTGTGATTTGTGAATACAGCAAAAGCTCAGTTTTACATGTGTCTGTAGTGTGCCAAACAAGTCATATACAATGGCTATAAATCAGTGTTTGTGAATCACAGTTTTATCACAAAAGTTAGTAAACTGTTCTTGGGTCAGCCTCATGATAACTCCTTGCATCAACAATGACACAGAACTAAATTAATAAAGACGTGGCAGGTGATGGTCGAATAGCATCATAGTTCACTGCAAAGCATACATAGCCCTTTTTTGAGGGGGGGTTATAACACATTTTCAAGCTTATCCACTCCACTGCACATCAAAGTAATGCATCAATGAACATGCCAGATACTGTGGGAGTTATCAGTTATCAACGAGCGTCAGCAATAATTACTTTTGACTAATTCCAATTAACTCTTGGATTGATTTCATGTTTAAATATTTTGAATCCTGCCTTATCTTCCTGCCTGCTTTTTTTTTTAAATGTTCATTCTAAGAGCATTTTCTATTTGTCATTACGTTCCTCCAACCCATGGTAACTACCTATTAACTCTACAGTTAACTAACCAAGTTAGCACAGGACAAGTCAAGCTGCTTAACTGGTGTGAACACCAGAGAAGGTAAATGATGACAAAGAGTGCAGACAAGTCCATACCATAGCTAAAGTTACAACCATTTAGTGACCATGCATGTCCTGTGCATGTGACAGGTTAGCTGTCTTAATAAAGACTGGGGATATGGAATGTTGTGACTAAATGTCTAACTACCCACATAGGATGTTCAGTGAACCAAACAGACAAGATATATAAAAATATGTAATAGGCTTTATTTTCTTAGAACAAAGGTTATTTGATTTTCTTCATTCTTTAAAATCTCCAATAAACAATGGAGGGGGAAAGGGAGAGAAGGACCAGGCCTGCCAGATTTATGGGCTATGTTGCCACTAGTATAACAGAGTTAAAATGCACAACACAATCTACATGCTCTATGTAAACACAGGTGAGATTAAAATGGTCAAATATGTGGAATTTAATACTCAGACACAGTAAACAACCAAACCCTTAATGTGAACACCAATACTATCTCCCACACACACCAGTGGACAAGCAGAGTGTAGTTCCCCTCCGGTGAGGGGCCTGGGACCAACAGGAGGAGAGTTAAAACAATGGCATAGGACACAACTTTTAATATAGGAAGCTATGTTATTACATCATCCCTGTTAGAAATGATTAATGTGCAAACCTGCACACGATTTCCTTCTGTGCACAACACAGCTTGGGGCCCCTATCACCGCAGGCACAACGGTCGCCGCCTCTGGGAGGCCCCTGATGTAGCGCTTACCCTTGCCGAAATTACCACTGCGATATAAACGCTGATCACATAATCTAATGGGCAGGGCCTACCTGTCACATATGGAGGTGTTTTCATCCTGGAATGCAATACTCCCTTTAGGATAGAAATGTTCCACCGCAGGATGAACGGGATTAGCGTGGTTTTGTATTCACTAACCTGCAAGGGCTTTAGTGGACTACCAGGAAAATGCATCCCACACCATGCCAGAACTGTTTGCAACATGCATGGTATCACTCATTCGCTCACAAGGTGTCTTTATTTTGGCTATTTTTGCCTGAATAGAAGAGAAAGATACAGATACATGCGGCTGAAATGAGGTTTGCTATTGAATCTTACTGACACAGTCGAGTTGTATGTTTAGAAACACAATCAGCCGTTCCCAGCCATTGTAACCAGGTGCTGAGGACCCACAATATGACCGCCACTGAGTGCATTAGGTCACCTGAAAGCCCTCTACCATGTCACGTGGTCATTAGAAGTTTCTAACTTGACCAAAGAAGAAAATCATCATTTGACCGGTCCATCACCACTTAAATTATGTTTAAGGATAAATTGAAAACTTTAGGTAATGTGATATTTCAGCTTCCAAGCAACTTTTAGGTGAGTTTTGTGCCATGCGGAAATGAATAACAAACAAATGTACTCGTCTCTTCAAAGTTATGCTGATTTTAGTTTAAGTTATTACCAATGTGCAACATGCTTCAATAAGCAAAAAGTCCCAGGACTGCGATGCCTTTATTCAAAGCCCTCAATTTGAATTCCATGTGGAATATTACTCGGCGCCAAAACGTTACTGCCGCTCTTAACTAGCCTTTTATATCTTCCACCCAGACCGGTTCTATTACTGTAATGGGTAAAAAACCCTTGACAAATTTAACTCTCTATATTTTGACTCCCAGCCTTCAAAGCCATTTTTTTTATGAAAGCCAATTCGGATCGCTCCTAAACCCCAATGTGTCACTGCCCCCTTTTAACTCTCTAAAATGTTCAAGGAGTCGCGAAGATCAAGGATGGCCCCGGCTTTCCGAGCAATCTCTTTTGACAAAACCCAGGCAGGAATGCTCAAATGTCTTACTCCAGAAGATTTTCATAAGTTCAACTATCTATCATGAAATATTTTAATTTGCCACATTTCCTGTTGGATCTGTTCTGTAAATAAAACAGAATTCACTGTAGCGCTCCTGGGTATTGAATCATCCTCACTGATTCACTACCTCCCCTGTTGATGTGAGATGCTCTGAAAGTTGGATGCTGCACAATATAAATAATATTGAATCATATTATTTTATTATCCCTGTGTAGTTCTAATTATTAATAGTTAGAACTTCAAAGCCTGAAATCAGTTCCAGTAAAACACAAGCACCTCTTACAGATGCTCTAAAGACTCTTAAGATTCTCTCACAGCACTTCTGTGTTACATGGTGTCAAAGCACGTAACACTTAGCAGTGTTATTAATTGAAATGCTGAGAGATTCAACTGCACATATGGTGCATGATCCTAATACAATACAAAATATGTCACAGTGTACTTTTTCTATCATCCTAAATGCCTACTAATTGCCTTATAATAATACGCACATATTTGAAAATGCCAAACATGACACGGACAGCATTAGCCAGTAATATTTTCTCTATGATATCCAAGTGACAAGTAATTTTGTGTGGACCCAGTCAACTAAAGAGACCATGGACATGTGGAGAAAACCCAGGAAGCGCCTCCAATCTGGCGGTGTCCATCTCAGCAGATGGAGGGAGCGATCAGCCAAGTAGCCTCTGTTGTCAGCGCCATTCACAAATAGCAGGGCATTGCAACTTCATGAGCTGATTAGGAAACAAGACACAGGCAAAGATGAATCACCCTCGCCCGCTGTGTAGATTAAAGGCAATGTCTGTTTTTCCCCCCTTCTAAACGACAGAGGGACAGTAAATCCTCCCCTCCCCATGTGCGTTTTCTCTCCTTGTAGACACGAGAAAGGGTCACACAGATCAAAGGACAGAGTGTCAGCTAAAAGCCAGTTCACAGGGAGAAGATTCACACTTGGGTGTTGGCCACCTAACAGACTGCAAACTCATAATAAAGGGGCCGTCTGGGTGAGTGCATCAAGCCAAGGAGGGTCCGTAAACAATAAATCAACTTTTTTTTTTCATAAATAGCCCCAACAAAGTCAAATTTTGTCATTTTGTCAATTTGGAAAGCTGACCTATTAGAGGTTATACATGGGGTTTGAAAAAAAACATTTGATTGAGTGTCAAAATCTTGCATTTCCTAACACAAATACAAATCAATGCCACTGCAAATCACCTTGTTTCAAGATGATGCTGGTGGAGTGATGTTCTTTATTTCAATATATTTTCAGGTTAAGTGTCTCCAATTCCCTCTGCAAACTGAAACCAGAATACATAAGATGCTGCAGAAATGTTCATGCATTTATTAACTTATAGTAGAAATGACTGTAGATGCAAATGTAGCTACACATTTTTCTCTTCACTTTTGACATCCCAAACTCCAGACAGACAGGCTAATGGAAGTGGAATACTGAGGCAGCAGCAGCAGCAGCAGCCAGAAAATTTAATATGTGAACAGCATCCAGCAAGTCTTTAACCATATGACCTTTATCAAAAGTAATTTCCAACAGGGGGGTTTATCATACTCCACACGGACCCCATGCATAATACACCATTGGCTAACAGGGTTCATGAGTTATTTCGCGGTGGTATTTTTCGGAGATGAACTGTATCGCTGCACTGGAGTCTGATCAAATTGCAACATAAAAAGTGTAGGAGTGATGGGTGATGTTTGTGTTGATGGGCACTAGGCAGCAACAACCCCATCACTCGAGCCAGCCGTGGTTATCACTTCTCCCCATTTTACATCTTTGGTGATCAACGGTCTGTGCCAGTCCAGTGGGGTAATTGGCTGTACATCTTAGCCAGTGAAAAGGTTAATTAGTGTGCTATTATGTGGGTGATTGAAAGCTATGATAAATAATGTAATGGGCTTTCCTCAAGACTTCTTTTGCTGCAGTATATTGCCGCCAGTAAAATTAAAATTTGATGTTTGCTTATTTGTTTTATTTGTTTGTTTTCATGCTAATGTATTTTGCTTATCTGTTGATTACCAGAAAAAGAAAAGATTCAACCTTCAGAAAGTTCAAATTATCTAAATCGTCTTGCCTGAGAAAGTCTATATGGCTGTACAACAGGTCCAGCCCATAATACAATTCTACTGTTCTGTATATATCCATAGTAATAGATGTGTCTGTCCATTATAAACAGAGTGCATTTGTAGTACCATCAATTGTGGAGATATATTTTAAATAAATAACCACATATCCATTCACTGTCACATTTCAAAAAAGGGATCAAAAGAGCTCAAAAACACTCAGAGTTTACATGGAACAATAAATCATACCCCTGGTAACAAATTATCCCTGCTGTCAATAAGATGCAACAAAGAAGCACATCATTTTTAGTGGGGAAAAAAAAACAAGCTTTTCAAAAAATACTTTCCTGCTAACATTGTAATTGTATGCATAGTCAAAACAAGGTCCTGTCTCCTAAAAGTATCATATTTCTAAGTAGGGGAGTTGTTAGCAGAAAATAGTCGTATAATGTAGTAGCATGGCATAAAAATGCATCTTATCAGCCTCAATCACAAAGTGGGGCTGCAACAGAGAAGAGCATCCCATCCCCACTAAATGAGACCCGTAGATCCACACTACTTGCCCAAATGAAATTCTGGTGTCAGCTGACAAATCAAACTTAAGAGAGAAATACAAACTATGTCTCAAGTGCTGTACAGACCAGCCAAGTTGGTAAACATGAGTGTGCTGTGTGCAGTTTATGTGACTTTTGGGTATTAAACATCACATTTTTTAAACAATGCCTTTTGGAGTCGCCAATGTGCAAAGAACTGCATTCTTCACTGGATAATATGTCATCTTGCACACCAGGTCAATTCTAGATGTTGATAATTGGGTTAATTACTGTGAAAATCTCCATGCAATGAACCCAGTCCTTTGACAGTGATATCCCTAAGACCCATAAGACGTGGTTACCCTCCAGACGTAGCTCTCCACTCCATTGTGTGTCCCAACGCACAATTTAGGAAACCAGGCCGTAGACTAAACATAATTGTTTGACTCTCAATAATGTAGGCAGTTGGTAATCTCTGCCAGAAGGGGACTGCTTAATCACAGCGGTATGGTGGTATATCAACGTCAACAGACATTTGTCTACCACGTTGGTAATCTATAGCCTCGTTCCCAATCAAGATCACATTATAACCCGCACATACAACAAGTGGAGACAAGGAGGACACAAATATTTTTCATGCTATTCATGCCTTGATTAAAATGCAATTTCCATAACACCCTGAGGGCAAATCATTGCCATGTATTATTCATTGTTAAATATCCCTTAAGCATTTAATAGACTCATGTGTGAACACACACACACACACACATACTCACAGATAAACATGTACACATCTACATACACAACACTTTATATAAAAAATGAATTGGATAAAGTGACATCTACTCCAACAAAATGTGAAAATTCCCTGTGAAATTCAAACCTATTATGGAATTGTCTTTGGTTTTGGCCATTCAAAATTGTTGTAATTCTGGGAGGTTTTTTGGAACTGATCATAGGTTTTGTATGCAACAACCTTTTCAGGAAAGAAGCAAGTGTCTTGATAGATTCAGTGACAACTAGGGAAAGACCATGTAACTGGAGGAAATAGACCTCACCAGGGCCATCATGGGCTAGCAACCCATGGCAACAATGTCCAAGATTAGACAGGCATGTTGCGTAGATCCTTTAAAGCTACAACTAATAATAAGGATAGAATACCTCTTGAGTCTTTGAGAGCGGGTGTGGAAGAAGACTCACAGACACTGGAATGGACACGACTACTGGTAGGGAGGGTAAATTACTGGAAGCTAGTCGTTTGGGAGCACAGGGGAAGACGCTACAAGTTTGTCCCTGTGGCTGGGAAAAGGTGACAACCCTGAGGGGCCTTTGAAATACACAGCAAGGCAAGAAGAGGTGCTTGGTAGAGGGAGCGCAGGGACCCCGCATTGATCAGAACTTCTTGAGAAGTCAGTCAAGTCAGACGGGTGAAGTCCAGTGGCAGGTGGAAAACCAAAGTTTACAGGAAATCAATACCCCTTTCACTCAGGAGGTATGCAGAAGCACCGAGATGCAGGGTTTGGAGAGCAAGGAGGTTAGTCAGCCAAGGAAAGGAAAGATTAGTGGGCAGAAACCTAGTGAGATGGCCTAAGGCTATCTCTGAGAAGATTTTAGGGGTTACTATGGAGACGATTCTTGATTAGTTTGGCTTTACTTTCATCCTATCCCGAATAAAGTTATCATTCAATATGTTTTTTGTAGAAGATGCCGTTTTGGTCATAGAAGTCACATGGTCCATTGAATCCCTAATAGGCAGGAGGCGGGGCCAGCTGCAACCCTGTGGCAGACTGGGGGGAGGGTAGGGGTGAGGCTTAGCTTGGATTCAGGAGCGAGTTGAGTCGGTGGACTTACTCTCCCCTGAATCCGGTACGAGCTGTAGCCAGTTGAGGCTGATTGCAGCTGGGGCCTTTTTAACCTGCGTGTGACTGTGTGAACGGGTGAGCGTCAGTGTGACAGAGGCTGACAGAGTGAGTGCAGGAGCCAGCGGCAGGTCGAGAGGATCCGGTCGGCTG
>CABFOQ010024041.1:0-26818 GCA_900660455.1 Gephyroberyx darwinii
TTTTAGATCCTAAATCTTTATTCTTCATAATTCAGAATAGTTCATCTTCAGACGAAGTGTACTTACATTAAATGTTTAGTTCACCACAGTATTCTAAATATATTTGTTTAAAAGACATACGATCAATGTAAAGTGCACAAGTTGAAATTCAGTCTGCCAGGCTAATTAAAACATTGTGGTTCTCATGTAATATGGGGGCCAAACAGAAAAAGCCCCCAATTGTGTCTCAATCCATAGCTGAAGAAACATTGAGGCACAGGAAAACATGGTTAAATACAGTACCTGTGTTCCAAGAAAGTTTGTACTCAGTGGCTCCAACGATGGGACTCCACTCCACATCTATGGAGGTACTGGTGTAGGATGTCACCTTGAAGTTGGACACATAGCCCAAAGGAGCTAAAATGGAGGGATAGGGAACATGAATGGCCTGTATACATGTTTATGGCATTTATGTGTAGCTCTATAATATACAAAGGAAATGGACAAGGCAGATGAAAGAAAGAAGAAAAGGATGACATGCATAGGTTATGTACTGGATCCAAAGTACATAGCCGGTACCTGAGCCATATGAGCCTCTAGGACATTCCAAAACTCTATCTATCTCTATCATTTTCACCACTAATCTTGCTTCACTGGGGTTGCTTGGTGAAATTCTTTACTTTGTAACCTTTATTATGCAGCAGCAAAAATAATACTGATAATATTATATACACTAATAGACCAATATTATAACACTAGAGCATATTAAGTTTTTATTTAGCACCACCCTACTTCACACTCAATTACACACACTTTGGCTTGAGAGCTGCCCAGCACAACCAATTTTCTACAACTGGCCACTGAAGGACAGAAGAAAATTACTTTAATACTGAAGCACACCAATAGATCCAGGCACTGCTCGCAATGACAGAACAGAATACAAAATACTGGTGTGCAGGAAAACATTGATACTCACATGTACGGAAAGTAGCGGTGATACCAGGCCCCACTACAGATCCAAACAGCACATAGAGAGACAGGACGTACTCAGTGTCATGGACTACGTTCTTCAGCTGGTACTCTGTGGTGCTTCCATTCAGAGCCACTTGCCTGGGACGGTCCCGACCCACAAACTCTGTAAATGACATTCCATTTTACAATACAATGGCAGCCATTGTAAAAGGCCCATCTTCATCATGCATCCATGTTGTTTTAGAACTATGGGAATTTTCCAAATAGTTCCTCATCAGGATGGGAAAAAAACCTTTGAAAACAAACCAAGTTTTAGTGGGATATTTACTATATCAATTGTATGATGGCTAATATGTGCCATTTATATTATATTAAATTCCATTCAAAGACGAAGGGGTTCTACTTCATTCTTAGGTCAAGACATTATACCAACAAAATCAACTGTGTCCTGGGATGATGTAGGGCACAGACACAGTATAAAACCCCTCATCATGCTGAAATCTGATCCTTTTATCTTCTTGCAATTGAATACTGATGATAGCAGGTCAACTTTGTTAGCTGGCAGCTAGGTTGCCTGTAGCCTCATAACTCTAGGGTTTGCGTTACATGTTCATCCAAATGAGGCTGCGACAAGAAAGGCAAGGTCCTGTCAAAACAGAGGCTCTCTAATTGGATTGCTGATGTTATTTTGAATGCTCACAGACCACAGGGGCTGCCCGTGCCTGTGGATATTAAGCGCCATTCTATTAGGAGTGTACATCATAGGGAGGGAGTGCCTCTAAAAGGTCAATGTTTCCACACAGGTGACTTTGTTGGTATACTGACACTCTTTTGCATGTGTGAGATGGAGAAGATCCTATGCTAAATCATTGCCTCTGGCGGTCATCCACGATTGATAGAATTGGAGTTACATTCGTAACTTCTGTTTTATCACAGATGAATAAATCAAACTAGACCCAGGTGGTGTTACAAAACCATCGTAGCACCAAGCTCATCTTTGTAATTTGGCTTAAAGTGGAACATAGATTTACATTTTACATTTAAGCCATTGATCACACGATCTTAACCAGAGAGTGACTTACAATGACTGCAACAGTATCCTTAAATTCCTCAACTGGCCACATTATAAGCAACCAGATGCTTTATGTAGCTAGATGGTACTAGACGTGGGTAAACATTATTCTGAGCTGTTGCCCCTTCAATTCTACTCATAAAATTAAACTTACTTGTTTAAATTAATTCCTGCAAGGAAACCAATGGTGACCAAGCACTTAAAAACTAAATGAAATAAGTTGTTTTTGCTCATTGATTCTTATAGGCTAATTCAAACAGGGAAACAGCTGTCATCTTTTTTCCCCCACCGTTCTCACCAGCTGAGTTCTACACCTCATTTTGAGCTTCATAAGTGCAAATATAATCAGCATGTGTAGCTATATTTGAAAAAAGTGAACCAATTTAGCTTTTGTAGCAAAAAACATAAAAGATCAAAATCTCTCATCTTTCATCCCTGTCTCCTTCACTCGATTATTCCCCACAATCCTGCTGTTCCTGTCAACTCTGACTTGGCATCAGAGGCCCTTCCTCTCATTAAAGCAGACAGCATCCTTCTTCCTTTTTTCCTTTATTCATCTTTCATCAGAGCAGGTGTCCATGTTACTGTGATATTCCCCTGGCAGGCTGGGGGTGTGTTCATTGTAAAAGCAGTGGCATTTCAAAAGCTCTTGGTAAAGTTAGAGTGTAAAACTAAGAGATAAAATACCCAATGTCCTTACACACATACACATATATATAAAAGTAAATCTCCTTTCCGAGTGAGCACTCGATGTGATTTCAATGCTACAACTTTTGCTCTCATATAGCCAAGGATCTTTTTGGCCATGTATAGCCCAGTTTCACACCAAGCAGTAAATACATAAAAAAATATTTGAACAATGTATAAACTGCTGTAAATATAGAAAATATGTAACAGAGAAGTCCATTTGTACAAGATAATGCCTCAATCTTCATAGATGTCTACTAAACTTTCACTTTTAAATCATATAGCCTAATTTTATTCTAGACAGCTATAAACCATTTAGACAGCTTTTAAAAGCCTAATTGTGACATAATGTTGCCCAGTTAACTACAAAGAGTTAATAGTGCCATCTCTGAAACACTCGCAAACATAGAATGGTAGAGAATCAGGAAGCATCTTAATTTGGCACAAAAATGAATTGGCAAAATATCAGAGTGAAATATTCTCTCTCCAGAGTGAAATATTACTTATATTGCTTTCAAGCAGGGCAAAGTTCTTTAATGTGGTGATCTAAAAGCCAGGACTGGCAGAGAAATACATTTTATGAACACAGAAGGAAACACACTCCTTATGACATACTGACAACTTCACAGACACAGCGTTTTGACACTGTGAGTAATAAAAGTGGGTGAGAAGTGCTTAAACTTGGCAAAGCTCTTGGCCTTTTCATGATGAATGGCAGGTTTTCTGGGCAGGTTCACCTACTGCTCTGTGTTGAGCAGCAGTGTAGTGGATTAAGCTATAACTGATATTCAACCAGAACTTATGAATGCCTTTATTACTTACTTTACCAGAAAAAAGGCAAGGAACCATTCATGACAGCATAACCTCTACAACCTGTCCACTAAATTCAAGTGGTCAGATAACAGCACAGCTGAATATGAGAAAGCACTAAAAGGTGATGTGATTGGCAGCATTGTAAATGACTTCCTACACACCTCATTCACTTCATGCTGTGTTTCTTAAATAGAAAGATTTCAAGATAAAAAGATTCTGGGATCTGTGGAAAAAATATGTTGCCATAAAAAAATACCAGTATGTAGAAATCATACTTTAAATTCCTACATGAAAACCCAAAATCTAAAACCTTGAATCCAATCCAAAACATCATTCAACACAAAAGATTGTAAGGTAAAAATAAATCAAAATAAATCAATTACAAAACTGAGAGGAAATATTCAAGCCTTAAAATCAGGTAAAGCCTGTGGACCTGATAGCATCACACCTGAGATGCTGAAGTACAGCAGTCCAAAGTTACAACTGGCAATTCTGAAAGTATTCAAGCTAATGCTGAATTATGGAAAATTCATGGAGATCTGGAACAAAGGCCGAATCACCCCCATAGACAAGAGTGGGGATAAACGGGACCCAAACAGTTACTAAGGGATTTGTGTGACTAGTGTTCTGGGGAAAGTGTTTAATAATATAATTAACAGGAGAGTACAAACTTTCCTTACAACGCACAACACAATTAACAAATGTCAAATTGGATCTCCACATTCTTATTAAAAAACATGTATATGAAAAAAGGAGGAGGAAGATATTTTTCTAAAGCATTTGTTTCCATTTAGCACAAGGGGCTATTCTACAAATTGATTCAAAGTGGTGTTGGTGGTAAAATTTACGACATAATCTATTCAATGCACACTGAAAACAAATGTGTTAAAATATGGGCATAAAAGAACGGACTATTTTAACCAAAAAGTGTCAGACAAGGCTGCAATTTAAGCCCAACACTCCAACTCCACCCTAACTGCAGCGTGACTACCACTTCTGATTGATGACAATAGAGTTTAATTTCTTACTCACTGCACTACAAATTAAACAGTGAGAGGAATGTACATATCTGTATTCAAACAGTTTTTCACTAACTTTGAAAACCTTGAAAACTCAAATATATTCTTGGAGAAAAAGAGTGTGCCACAATTGTAGCAAAAAATGTGTTAACCTGTTATATGCTAAGACAAGGGGGAATGTTGACACAAGAAAAATAGATGTATTTTATCAACTTCACGGCATGTATATTGTATACACACTGTTCATTTTACTTATTGTCATTTAAATTGAATTGTGATTGTTTATTGCTTTGGCAATAAGTACTGTTGTATTTCAAGCTAATAAAGCATCTTTAATTGAATCAGAGAGAGAGAGAAAGAAAGATAGAGTGAGAGAGAGAGAAATAGTTTGACTTTTAACAAAACTTTACTAGCAACATAGTCACCAGTCTGTCTTATCTTGTTCTTAAAAAAAGAAAAGAACTAATTATCATCTTTGTAAATTAGCAAATATTAGTTCTCAGTGCTCATACACTGCATCCCTGTAGTACCAGAGAGTGAGAGAAAGTATCACCTGGGGTGGGCCCCCAGGCCAGTCTGTAGCCAGTGGCCCCTTGGACACTGTTCCATAAGACGACAGCACTGCTGGTGCTCACAGCGGACACCTTCAGAGTTTGGACTGCACTGCTTTCCACTGACATAGAGAAAGAGAGAGAGAGAGAGAGAAGAGAGAGGGAGAGAGAGATGGGGAATGAGGAGGGAGGGAGACATGAGTGGGAGAAAGTGTGAAGAGAGACGGGGGGGTGAGGCATTTTCAACTCTATCCCTGCCTACGTCATAGGCCTATCATATACTCTCATATACTCTCACACATACAAATACATAATGTCCCCCTTAAACCACTCATGCATTAACAATGCATATGATACATTTGCTACCCACACGTCGTGGCTCTGGTGGTGGTGATGGGTCCCTCGATGTCTACAAAGATGGGGTTGATGGTGATGGTGTACTCAGAGCCTGGGTGGAGGCCCTGGATCATGTAGAAGTTATAGTTGTCTCCGAGGTTTATGTTCTCTATGTGGCCATCTACAAGGTAGAGAGGCAAAGCCTTAGTGAGGAAAATGGAAACAATGGAATGCCATAAAATGATCCCTGGAAATGATAGATACATACCTAAGGATGCCCACGTAAGGCGGTACCCGGTAGCACCCTTAACTGATGCCCACCTTGCCTGGACTGTGTCTGTGGTGGCGTTCTGGACCAGCAACTGCTGAACTGGTACCAGCTTTACTGTGACACACACACACACGCACACACACACACACACACACACACACACACAAATCAATTGACCAATCATCACAATAAATAATTGTACAGATAGAGAAAAGTTGTTTAGAAAATTGTCAATGATCTATTGACAAAGACCACACAATATAAACATAAAGAAATATCACAAAATAACTAAAGGACATATTCACATAAGAAAGAAACTAACCTAAATGATAACACAGCTTCTACAGATAATACTGTTACACAGCTTAGCAGGAAAGAGTGATAAACAATTGAGCAATGGTCATTGAGCAAATATTTGCTCATACGATTCTTTAATTGAACACCACCACCCTGGTGTGGATATACTATAGTACTACATTTAGGTATTTTTGTATATTGTATATTTCTTTTTCTTTATATATTTTTAGGATATCTTTTATACAGCCGGTTCAGTTACAGAACAGCACCCATGGAGCCGGTAGGGATTCAGTGTCTTGCTCAAGGAAACTTAAGGACACTGTCACAGGGGCTTGACCCCAGGCCTTCCTGCTGTCTGTGTAAATGTGAATGCAAATAAATGTAACTTGATCTCTTTATCACTGTGAGAAACTGGGCCAGCAGCAAAAGCCACCACCCTAAAGACCAAAAAACGTACACGTCTTTCCTACTATGGAAACCGGTTCACTTGGTCCCTGGGGGTAGACAGCATAAATACTGATAGTGTACTTCTTATCCTCCTCCAGGCTGTCAATCACAAGGGAGGAGGTGTCGCCAGGAAGCAACTGCTCATAAGTAAGGCCTGGTCTGTTGGCTGCAGTTAAATCATAAATGAGAAGGAATAAACACTGAGCACTATACCTTTGTAACAATTTGTTCCACTAGTGCTGGTCACCATAAATTATATCATGAATATAAAGTAACTCTGAATTCATGATGGACTTCATTCAACAAAATCCTATACATCCATTATGAAAACACGTTAAGAGATCAAGATAGTTGATTTATGATTATAAAAGTAAAACTAATGTACTAATGATAATACTTAAAATGATGAAATACCAGCAATATTTCTTTAAGGTGTAACTCTTAAGAAACATATAACATTCTTACAGAGATGGATATCATCATTACTGCTATATACTATCATGAAAATAAAATGTGGCTTAGGCTGTGGTGTCTAGTAGCATTAATTGCATTGGAAGAACATGTTACATCTAGGGATGAAGATCTTGAATCCGTTGAGCTTCCCTAAGGGAGGAGTCCAGGCCAGTCGAAGAGAGAATAGACCTTCGTCAATGACACGGAAGTTTGACACCTGCGGCAAAGGAGCTAAAAGAAAGACATGTTCAGGGAAAAGAAGTATACCGAAATTCAAAATAGATGGAGGTTCAGTGGGTTTGTATTCAACTCTAAGTGTGTGTGTCTTTATGCATGCATTTAAGTGTCTTTTTGCACATACATGTGTGTGTGTGTGTGTGTGTGTGGAGGCACATGTATGCATGTTCCACTATGGGGATTTACATACACAAATTATACAGAATGTGTGCCTTTTTCATGAGCATGTGTTGATGTGTGGCACCCACTTGTCTTGATGGTGACTGCAGCAGAGTCTCCTATGAGGCTGGGATAGATGGCATAGACAGTGAGGGAGTAGTCTGTTTTAGGAGTCAACTCTGTCACCACTGTTGTGCCCACATCTCCCTTCAGATCAATCTGGAGGAAAAAACAGCTTGAGAACTTCGTTGGAAGTCGAAAGAGAGATAAAAGGCCTGATGACGAAAAAAAAAAAAAGGAAAAAAGAAGAAAAAAGGAAGCCCTCCTTCAACAGGAAATATGAAGAGTTGCACCTAAAATATGGCTTTATTGCGACAGGTGATTCACATGCCCCAAGAATTTTGTAGAGCACATTGAGCTGGACTTGTGTGTCAAATTTCAAGTCAATTGGAGTCACGGTGTGAGGGGCGTGGCCTTTCCAACATTGCTTTTTTGGGCCTAAATTACAGCTCCACCATCTGGCCAATTGGGCTCATGTTTCTTGGGAAGCATTTGCCCATCATTTCCAGTTATTGGGCCACGTTTCATGGTTTTAGCTCATTCCAGCTCACGGCAATTTAGTAATAATATAATAAACCGGCACAAACTCAATAGGGTTCTATCCCTGGGGATCATTAGGATAATTGAGGAACAATATTTAGAGGGCAAATATACAATATTTTAAATAACTGTTCTTTAAACAATGACGTAAGAGATAGCAGAAAGGCAGAATGCTTATAAAACCTTCATGTGGCTTTCACGTTTAGTGTGTGTGTGTGTGTGTGTTTCCTTGTACTTTGCTAGGCATTCAAGCAGATTAGATCATGACTGAGGAACTGTATACTATATACAAGGGAAGGTATGTCGCTAAACTGACTTACACTCCAGAGAGTGAAATACTACGAAATACTACGAGGAGTTTACTTTCCGTCCAGATGACATCTCATTGTGACATATCCAAAATCAGGTAATTATAATCAGAAAAGGTGGTGGTACTTGTACACACACGTATGGGATGATAACCTTTATATGATACGTTGTGAGTATACCATAATATAGTAGATATCAGCCTAGATATTGGGGTGTAGTATCATATTTCTCACCTTATCTCAAGGATGCTCTTGGTATAGTATTTGGGCAACTTGGATAACTGTGAATTTGATGTCTTGTTTTGAATTCAGGAATGAGAACTCCCCACGGAGTCCAGGGTGGTGCCTACAATTTAATCATCTACAATTTAATAAAAATAAGGTTTATATATACATCCATACATGTACATGCAATAGTTACCAATATCCAAGTTTCTTCAGGCCAAAGTATCATCAAATATTTCAAATAGTTACAGGCACATTAACTATAAATCGTTTTAACAAGTCGTTTCATACTATTCCATCTCCATCTAAGCCAGAGGAATTCTTTGCGGTCACGTTGCACTGCACAGGTACCACGTACACATAACATTCTGAACTGAAAAATGTTAACCTACTGTCTCACATTGCAAGCTGTAGTCTATGAGGCTACTGTCCAGTGAAACTGCCTCATCTGACTTAAAACTACTGAACTAAGTGAAATATGTGTCACAATACAGAAACTAGAGTTCACAAGATCCAAACAATATCAATATGTCAATATAGTCAATGAAAGTCTAGTTTTATGACTGACTGTTTTACGTTTGGCTACCAATGCCATCATTTTTTCGGCAGCTTTTCTTTTCTGTGCTCTCTGATGAGCCAACCATCATTGACCATCAACCATAATTGTCATTGCAGTATGTGCACTGTGCTTTGCCTGGCAAGTCACTATGTAGTCTCTCAACTTTTCAACTACCTCCTCTGTGTTTTTCACAATCTTTATCTTAAAAGTTACGTTTTTACCAATAATGGCTTCGTCAATCTCTTACTAAGGATTCGACTTCTTTTGTATAGATGCTACTTCATGCAAGCTGTAGGCTGTCTTACGAGCTCTCTGTGACTTGCTGATTTATGGCTTTGTTATGAATCAGCGAGATTCCCCCCTCCTAAAGTTTTCTCCTCGAATACAAAAATGACCCTGGACACTACAAAATCCGTGGAAAATTCTCAACCCTGTGAATTTGATGTCTTGTCTTGTTTCCAGGTACAATATGGATGAAGCAAATCACTTATCTGATCCAGAGTGGTGGAGATTTAACTACACCCACTTTTGAAACGCTTCCCTGGCTAGAATCAACCACGAGTGATTTAAATTTGGAGCAATGGCCATCACCACACCTCCTTGCCACACACTTCCCATATGACATGATGCCATCTTCTTTCTTCGAGGTCAAAACAAAGGTAAGAATAAGAAAGTTCAATGAAGCCAATGATAATAATTCAGGTTATTATACTGAGCAACTACACTCACCAGCCACTTTACCAGGTACACCTATCTAGTACCTGGTAGGAACCCCTTTTGCTTCCAGAACAGCCTGAATTCTTCACAGTAAAGATTCAATAAGGTGCCCTTCTGCACACCACTGTTGTAAAGAGCTGTTATTTGAGCATTTGCGGCCTTTCTGTTAGCTTAGCATTCTCCTCTGAACTCTCTCATTAACTAGGTGTTTTTGGCTACAGAACTGCTGCTCACTGGATGTTTTTTGTTTATCGCATCATTCTCTGTAAACTCTAGAGACTGTAGTGCATGAAAATCCCAGGAGGGCAGCTGTTGTGCGGTACCAACAATCATACCACGGTCAAAGCCACTTAGATGACGCATCTTGCCCATTCTAATGTTTGGTCGAACAAAAAACAAAATCACTTCACCATGTCTGCAAGCTTTATATATTGAGTTGCCACATGACTTGCTGTTTGGAGGAGCAGGCTATTTGCATTAATGAGTAGGAGTACCTAATACTGTAAACTGGCCGGTGAGTGTATTTTGTCACTATCATACGTGTTCCAACAGAATCTTCTCACCAAGATTCTAAGTGACGGAGAACTCCAGCAGTCATCTAGAATTCAATAGAATCGTAGTTACATTCGTAACTCTCATTCTATTTCATTCTTCCTGACCACCAGAGGCGGTACAAGAGATGCAGGTAGACTGTTAAAGCTGTGCATCTTTCATAAATTAATAGATGACATATTTCCTCTGCAGATCATCTATGTTGTGAGGAATCCCAGAGATGTCCTTACATCCGCCTACCACTTCCATTACATAGCAACCTTTCTGCCAAAGCCACACAGCAAAGATGACTTCCTTCACAAGTTCCTCAATGGACAAGGTTCTATTTTCTGTTATTTACTTTATGATGTATTCAATGTGTTCATTCATTCATGTGTTCACTCATTATGGTATTCTAGTGCACTCTAACAACATCAGGGACAAGTATGGAGTCAGTTCAGTACAACATTTCTATTGCTAATGGAAAAACTGGTTTGAGGCTTCATGTACTACACTGTACTTGCTGATGAAGCATTTGCTTTTTTCCACAGTGGGATTTGGCTCATGGTTTGACCATGTAAAGGGATGGGTGAATGCTGCGGATCAGTACCCCTCTATGATAATCTCCTACGAAGAAATGAAAATGGTGAACAACATTTTTACACTTTTTTACTCAAGGACTAAAGTGAGGGATTTGTTCAAATTGAATTTGGTTGTCAGGTAAATCTTAGTTTTCTGTCACATTTGCACAAATGCCCTCAATTTTCAGTTGCCCCCAAGTAGCCCCTTCATTCTGATTTGTGAGATCTATGAAGGGGGTTTTTCAGTCTGTATTAAAATGTAATTGTTAAATGCTGAATGCTTTGCATTTTACTGTTACACTAGGAATGATCATACCAAAACAGTAAAAGGAAAACTGAAAATTGTGACTCAAAATAGTAAAATAAAAAAACTTGAAAATTGATATTGAAAAGAGAAAAAAAAAATGAAAAGAGAACTGAAAAAAGTGAAATCCCCAAATTTAAATGACCATTTTCTTTTTCATGGTGCTGCCCTCATTTACATTTGGGGTGGGTTTCAGATGGAGGTGGGGGTTGTGGCACTCTAATAGTGAGGTCAAATATGATTCTATGGGCTAGAAATATTTAACAATCAACAGTACAGTTGCTAATTCCAGTGTATTTTCAATGTTATCACTGTAACTAATCGAGAACTCACTAGACAAACCTTAGCTATTTGGTGAACTAGTACTCCAACATATGCTTATTGAGCTAAATGAGGTTATCATTTGTGAAGACAATTTTATTATCTATAGGAAAACGCTCTGGATTAATCCATAAATGACCACCAGTTTGTAAAAATATGCTCCATTTAAACACATCACGTTAACCAAGAGAAAGCGAAGTAGCACTTGATAAGATGAGAGATGAATGAGAAATAATAATGAGAGTAATAGTAATCTCCCATGACTGGATGATTTTAAATACTGTAATACTACCCAAACAGCTACCCAAACAGCTTTACGCTATGATAAAATCAATTTTGCGACCTCCAAAATCCTCCAAAAAGGTGTTGGATTGCAGCCTCAATAAGGCTACAATAGCCTTATTGGTCTACAATATAGATGGATGAAGTATGCAAGCACATTGTCTTATCTATTACAAAGGGCTGATTAACTCTTCCGCTTCCTATAGACCACCAATCCTACCATCGGTACCCGCATAATCAAATAATATACAGTCTACCACACAGAGCTATATAGTTAGCCCTGTAGTTACTCCTCTGTCATCTATAATCACTTTTAATAATGCAGGGAATTGTTGGCAGTGATATTGGAAAAAGTACACCGCTGGAGGGAATAATTCATATACCTTGTGCAGATGTTAATTGACTGTAAGTGATCTGCTGAAGAAGTGGCGCTCAAACTGGGTGTGCTGGCACAGCAACTTTACCACAGCCACAGGCATCAATTGTATATGGCAAGGTATGCCAATTGCCAAACCATATCCTAAAAGAATCCACATTAAAATTTGATTAAATTGCCCTTTAATATTTTCAATTTCTCTTTCATTTTCAATTTTCCTTTTGCCATTTTAATTCTCACTTCTATATTTGATTTTGGTATGATCATTCCTAGTGCTACAGTAGGCGTACAATTCAAAAGCTTAGCGAACAATTCCCAAATGTATGTACCGCTTGATGCACGCAATGGATAAAGCTAGCTGATAAAGACACTGCAAACACATCAATCATTTTCTTCCATGTGCAAAATAATATTTTTCTCATCAGACAGAGCTACACACACTACAGCACCGCATGCACACTACAGCTAAAGGCAGTAAACTAGCTGGGCAAAGAATGTTGCAAGCTATCTGGCTTTAACAGCCTAATGTAGGTTATAACTGAAGCCAAACAGGCTAACATTAAGTACTTTTGCTACAAACAAAACTAGAAAGAAAATTTCAAATATGGACAGATTTCAAGATTAAAGTGAATGTAGTTAGTTACTAACTTTTAAAGAAGTTGCCATTTATCAAACTGCGTATATAGCTACCTAGCTTGCTAACCTTATAAGTAAACAAAACAAACATTATTTTCATATTTGCCTGAAAGACACACTGGAGGGACTACATCTTCCAGCTAGCCTTGGAGGGGTTGGGGTCCCCCGGGAGGAGCTGGAAGAAGTGGCTAGAAAATGGATGGATGGATGGAACAGAACTCATTTCATGAGACATCAGATTTCTTCAGAGCTTGAATTGAGACATGTTTTGTGTTGCAGGATCTGAAGGATTCTTTGGCCAGGATCTCTCAGTTCATGGGAAAGTCTTTGAGCTCGGAGACAATAGAGAAGATCGCTAACATATGTGATTTCAACAACATGAAACAGAACAAGGTGTTAAATGACTCATTGGGCCCACCAGGTGCCCTGGACACAGTCATTTTTCAGGAGAGGTCTGATTCACTGTTCATTGTCTAAATCTTTATAAAATAATTGGTTGAGTCCCATTTTACCAGCATTGTAATTAACATCATGTTAATGTATATTTTCAGGAATTTGTGGAGACTGGAAGAACTTTCTAACAGTTGGACAAGCAGAACATTTCGACACAGTTTACAAAAAAGAAATGGAGGATGTCAAATACAAGTTTGTGTGGGATTAAAGTGATTAATCCACAGGCCAAGACAAAGATAATGTAGTGGTCCAAGCTGTGCATGGTCAAGATCCCACCATGACTCCATATTGTTTTAGGACCAAATCCTGCCAAACCATTCTCTTCTGTTTCTCACTTACTTTGCATCATTGACATTGGTTGTACTGCCTCAATAAAAATAACTACATTTAAGTTGAACTGTAATAAATCAAACAAAATGGCTGAATTTGTCTGTGTAATTGTAACCTCTCTTGTAACCTGTATAGTTAATAAATGCATATTCACACATATGTGGAAGAATGTGAAATCACCTTTAAGTGGAAGATCATGTTCCACTCGGTGCATAGACACTTATTTTTCAGATGGTGAATAAAAAAGGCAAAATGTTTATAAATACAAACACATTAAATGTAGATATAACAATCACACAGGTATGAACAACTTTA
The DNA here is from genome assembly GCA_900660455.1 of Gephyroberyx darwinii. NCBI lineage: Eukaryota > Metazoa > Chordata > Actinopteri > Trachichthyiformes > Trachichthyidae > Gephyroberyx > Gephyroberyx darwinii. The sequence continues at coordinate 13,832 of CABFOQ010024041.1, forward strand.
AAAGTTAAATATTGAGGATGAAGGAGAATCTCTCCTTCTCAGACTGATTTGATACAGGGATATCTTATGATTCAATACAATTCAATTCAAGTCAGTGCCATGAAGAGTAATACATTTGCTTGTTATGCTTGCTATGACACAGAAATGTCAATGTCATCATGATATTCTCATTAGCATGGCAGAAAGGTGTCTGTATAAAATAACTGAAATCTAAGACCAGTTGCACATTTTATTGTGATGCATAATGTATTTTTGTGTGAAATCTCTCGGGAGTCTGACAACATCAATAGACAGTTTCTCCTAAATGTTTCATTTATTTCAGCAATGGAAAAAATTTGATCCAGTGCTAGGAAAATTAAAATCTTCTATTTCAACTCATTAAGAAAAGGAAAAAAAGGACAAAGCGTATTAGATCCGAATTCAACTACTGAAGTGACAAAAAGAATAAAATGCAGTGGTAGGCCCCAAATGCTTACTAGCCACAGTGTGACAGGGCCACCTATTGTTTTCCTACGTATTATTATTATCATGATAGCCAGTGGAGCAAAGGAGTTTGAAAGAGGGAGTATATCATCCTGTACTTGAGGGTTGAACAGAGGGAGTATTCACCCCTTGTTTTTTTTTTAAACTTTCTTGTACTACAAAATATGATACAAAATACATTTATTTGGGATTTTTGGTTTAAAATATAAGAAAAGCATAAAATTCCAGGAGATGCTACTAATTACAAAGCACAGATGACACACTCATACACTCACACACACGCACATTCCCTTACCTGTCTCTGCTGTGAGGGGAGGAGCTGTCCCTTGGGGTTAAGAGGCGTGACCAGGATGCGGTAGCCAGTCACATCACCTGTGGCCTGGCTCCATGTCAGTCTGAGGGAGCTGTGGGCCAATTCACTGACCTGCAGGTCCCTGGGACCCACTACACGCTCTTCAACTGGAAGTGGGAGAAGTTGGAGAAAGAGGGATGAGAGAGAAGGGAATGGAGGGAGATGAAGAAAAGGAAGGGAAGGGAGGACAATGGGGAGAGAAAGAGAGAGAGATTGAAACGACTATACATGTTGTACTGAATGCATCATTTGTCAGATAGGCAAATCCATTTTACTGAGAAAGATGCAGGGAAGATCAAGTAGATGGAGAAAATTTCATTAATTTTACTACACTGTTAATTCCTTTATGGTGAAACCCGTTTTATCATGATGAATAAGGACAAAAAGAGTTGATGCTGCTTTCATGTTGTATATGTATCCACTCACCAGGCTGGGCAGTTTTCACAGGGCGTGGTGGTTCAGAGGCGGTGAAACACACTCTCCGGGACAGTTTGGGCAAGAAGGCTCCCAGGAGAGAGAAGTCCCTGACTAGCAACAGGTGCTCCTCATACGGCTCTGTCACAATCCTCCTCAGCTCTGATTCGTCAGCTCCCCTAACGCCTGGCCGGTACAGCAGGATAATATAGAGAGGGTGTGGGACAGTGCAGTGAAAGCAAAAGTTGAAGCCCCACTTTTTTCATGCTTGCTGCACTACTATTATCCCATTGCTGCATGCCCAAGAGAAATTTTTGGAAAATTCTGCAGTACTAAAAACAAGGATAAATGCTTGGTGTAGATGTCAACAAAGGATGTGATGTGTCCAGTGTGCTGACATTTATAAAGAGAAAAAGAAAAACCATTTCTAAACAAATGAATAACCAACAGTACATAGAGTACGGGACACTTCCACGTTTCTGGTGAATTCCAGTTAATTAAGGTACAACAGACATACTAATGGTTGCCAATTACAGAGTGACAGTTTACTGAGTGTCATTCATATCTTGGAAATCTTTTCTTTTTCCGTAACAAAAGAAAAAAAATACAAATCATTTACACATACGTACACACAAACTTGGACAAAGGCCTACTTGCACCTATCTGAAGCAATGGAAAATGACATCGTACATATGTGCGCCTGTCCATGCGTGTCTGTGTATGTGTGCACACATGTATGCGGATATGTGTGGTGCACTAGCAGACAAGATGTATGGGAGTCCTCTCTATGGGTGTGATGAACGAGAGGGGCAGGTTGTGGTGTCAGGGGTACAGGGGGGAGAGACAGAGAAGCCTGATGAAAAATCACTGCAATTAGCCCACCATTGGCTAACGAGCTATAATTACTACACCGCTCCTGGCTGAAAGGAGTGCGATGTAGGCGTGTGCGTGCTTATGTATGTGTGCGTGTGAGTGTGGATACAAATTTATACAATATGCAGTATCTGAAAATGCACCTAGACATACACATTTGAGCTGACATAAATACTCATTCACTCTCACACAGATAGATGGTACAAACTCTTATGCACAGACAGACAGACAGAAGAAACACACACACACACTTTTACTCTCATGAATGAATCCAATGAATTCAAACGCATAGGTCATGGATTTACAAATGCAAAGACTGCAGATAAGCCAGCAAGCCTGGATAATATCTGTGAGGGGCACTTCAGTGGGGATGTTGAAGAAATTTACAATTACCAAGTTCCACACTCACCTACTGCAAAGAGAGAAATCCCGTTGTCAGCCACTGCTTTAGCTGCAACGTCTACCTGGTCATCTGCACGGCCATTTGTGATCAAAACAGCAATCTGTCCAGCAATGGTATATACAGAATCACATATACAAGTCATCTAACATAATATAACTCTGCCATTTATTTGTGGTAAGTCAATGTTAATAGCATTTGTAAATGCAATCTGTTGGGTTCAGCTATTTATATATTTCTTCCTGCAACTGCTTATTGCAGGATGATGCACACTATTTTATGCTTTGTCACAGTATTTACTGTGCCTTTTATAATATTTGTACTGTGTATAAATAAAAGGTCAAATCAACTAAATGGAACTAAGAATCAGCAATCTCATCATGGCCATATTGCCATGGTTACAAGACAGATTACTGTGATATTTATATAATATGTGAAGCTAATAGTTAACATAATAATTCATTGATTACGGTTCAGTTACAGTAGGTCCATTTCTAACTTTCTAACATTTCTGACATTCTGAAAATGTGTTATACGGGTCACCAAAAACTGTAATCCCATAGTGAGGGTAGATTTTTAATATATGGCTCAGTGGAGGTTCAAATCCCACCTCCTAACACACATGTTGTTCGGGCAGAAAAAGCCTCCTTAGAAAACTACATTAATATGCTCAAAAGGCCCCCGTGGACTTTTGACATGCTTTAGCTCATAATTGAATGCATGATTAATTAAATCAAGCCCAAAGACAAAGTTAAATCCAAGGACACTAGCTTGAATGTGGGATTGAAAATTTGCCCATTATGAAAAATTTACTCAGTTCATTGAAAGTTCACCCCACAATCAATGAACGGAGGGCTGTAATGCATCAAAATGCGGCCGACGTGGCTTTTCTTGCATGTGCTTTGGCTGTCAAATCCAATATATCAACCTAATCCTCATTTCTCTGCCTTCCTGTGTCAAGAGTGCTGCTGCAGGATGATTCACAAACACACACACTCAGAAAGAAAGGGCTGATTGGAATGCTAACCAGCCATGTTACACAAAAACTACACCAAGGTATAAGACTCAGAGAGTTGTAGTTCCAAGGAAAGTTAAGTATTTGCATTTGGATATTTTTTTGAAAGTCGAGGAGCGACTTTTGAGACATCTTGTGTTTGAACTACTTCAATGTTACAATGGTACAAAGCAAAGTCAAAAGTGGTGAGTCGGTTGCAATAGGTGCTGACTGTCATGTTTGGAGTCAGCTCCCAGGTCAAGGGCACCACCTGCACATTTGTGACTCAGAAAAAACACGCGTCAGCTGTGTTTTGCTGCGCACAAAACTTTATTCACATTTCTGAAACACATAATTGTACCTTCGGGGTGTTGTCCCTTGCAATGGCAGGGCTGAAGACGTAGTCAACCAGGAACTGGAGGGCGTTGCCCGTCCTGCTGGCTCCACCCTCATAGGGGAGGTCTCTGACAGCTCTGAGCACGTCCTCCAATGAGCTGTAGTCTGTCAGAGCGATCCGCATCCTGAGGGAATCAATCAGAGGACAGTGCAAAATGTTAGTGGTTCAGATAGAAATGCAGTTAATTTTCCAGACTATAGACCCACTAGTGTGCCCCTCACCATTCAATAGGCATTTCCAGAGGAACTGCAACCCTTTAAGAAAGTTATTTGGATTGGTTTCAATGAAGAGTTTTACTGTCACCTTGTCTAACAGTACACACTGTTTCAGAGGCTTTATCACCCTAAGAAAGATTTGCTGATGGAACAACTGATACACACACAGACCATATTGTGTGTGTGTGTGTGTGTGTATGTACCATTATGTACCCTGTACATGGATATACATGACAAATCATAGAAAAAAAGGCACATTATGACATATAGGTTATTGATCTTTGCATTCAGAGCTTTAAAATGGTATATTACTTAATGTGGGTGAGTCAGTGATTTTGTTTGAATTATTAGTTCTTACTTATTGAATCAAAATTGCATTTCTTCAACCTTTTTCTGATGTAAAATGTATTTCCTATAAAGTTAAATGAGCCTGAGTTGATGATGTTTGGTCACATAGGTGTGTGTGCGCGCTGTGTGTTACCTAGGGATGTACTGTGTCCATGCTTGTTCTTGAGTGTTACCTGGGGATGTCTCCGTAGACAGTGACTCCAAATCGGACCCCCTCGTCTCCCATCATGCTGTCCTGGAAGGCGGAGATGATGGCGGAGATGAAGTCTTTAACACTGGAGAAGCTGGCCAGGCCCACACTCCATGACTCGTCCACCAGAAAAACTATGTCCGCCTGCACTATCGTCCTACATGCTGAGGGAGGGAAAAGAATGTGTGTGTGTGTATACCAAGGAGTGAAGAATGGGTGAATGGGTGTGTGTGTGTTGTGATGCCGCTGTGTGGTGGCTGCCTGCGCTGCTGCTCTTTGCTCTCTCTCACACAGGTGGATTGGTGACAGGTGTGTGAGGTGGGGTCCTTCAGCCTAGTGTCTCCCCGACTCTCTCGCTGTTTTGTTTTTAGTTATAGGTTTCAATTGCAGAGTCCATGTTGCACTTTTGCTTTAGAGATCCATCTATACTGAAACCATTATCTCTGTTTAATCTTATTTTGTAATTAACACCTTGGTTTATTGTTTGGCATGTGTGGTCTCCCCTTTGTTGCATTGCCTTGAGCCAAGTGTGTATACAAACAGTGTGTATACCAAGGAGTGAAGAATTGGTGGATGTATGAATGTATTTTTTTTCTCTCCTTTATTTAGCACATCAGATCAGAATACAAAATATGATAAAATATGTAGTGCTGTGCAAGGAAGACCAAAGAAACCCCAAAGGACTTATTGAGCGGCTGACATCGTGTTATTGATTTTCTTAGGAGTCCAAACCACATTTCACTCAGCCTTATCCAAAGTTTTCACCCATTTCTTTTGACAGGCCAAGCAATTGAAACACTACTTTGCAATTGTTTGCTCTTAGCTTTGGCTTTACTGAACCTTCCATATTCAATTTCATTTGAACAAAATTAGAAAGTAAATGTTTTAAGGTTAAGCTGTACTCTACTGTCACTCAGGGGAAATTTGTGTTTTGGCCATTCGTAGTACGTAAAACACATCACAGTTCACAGAAAAAACAAAAATGTTCACATGCACAGTTTTCAGTAGGGAAACATATACTGAAAATTAATCCATATATATGAAGGGAGGTCTTTTCCTACATTGGCCACCAGATAGCAGTCTTGTTCCATCCTATAAAGGGTGTTCGTTCCACTCCCTCTGTCACGTAGCCAGAGCACCGCAAGGATCTCTATGAATTGTTAATGGCACACAAGTGACCTGAAGAGACTATCAATATTCTGAGCATCCAGCACTAAAACCAATAGCACAGCGATGAGGAACGCTAGAATAAAAAGGTAAACACACCCAAAATCTGGGTCGGTCCCCTTGCTCTGGCAAATAAACATGTTCAACATAAGGATCTGCTGTGTTTGGAAGAAGAGGGTGCATTCTGATGTTTGACGATGCTTTTTCTTTCATCAAAAAGCCACAGATGTACACACAGCACGCACACACACACGCACACACGCACACGCACACACACACACACACACACACACACACACACAGCATATACCCAAGCACATATTAGCTCTGGTAGCTCTCTCTCTCTCTCTCTCTCTCTCTCTCACACACACACACACACACACACACAGAAATGTGCAGGGTCTGCACAAGCCCTCCAAGTCAATATTCTGGCATTATATATGCAATAAACCACAGTGACGACAGCATTGATTAGGCCAGTGAATAAGAGATAGGCACCACTGATTGTCCAGTAAGTGATAACTCAGCTTCTCTGCCTGTCCTCTATTTCATTACCTTGCTTTCTCTCCTCTATTATCCCTCCCTTCCCTTGGCCACAGTCCCAGAATTCAGTGGGGGTGACATATGTCTCCAGCTCCTGGCAACCTAACATTCTACTCCCCCTCACACACCCATACATCTCTGGCCACACGGCACAGAAACCAAAAATGAGCCAGAATAGCATTTTGCGTCCTCCACCGGTGGCAAGCTAACTCTCTACATAGCTGCTATTGTGCCGTGTATTCAGCCAACACCAGTGCAAAAAGTACATTTCACAGGTCACAGGAAATGACAATGCCTGTCCAGCATTTTCCATCTCCTGCGTTAAACTTAATAGATGTAGCCAAACAACCTAGCATACACATGTAGCTGTTCCATTTGTTTAAATCGGGATACTCTTTTCTACTCCAAGGAAATCTGTAAAAGAACATTTAAACATGGTGGAGATATGAGCAGGAAAGAGGCAGGGGGCTGTTCTCTGTCAGACAGACACAGACTAAGGTGGAAAATAATAACAATTATCCATAAGTTTCTCTGTCTGGTCTGGCAGGTGAGAACCACATGCCTAGGATAAGGAGACACCACATGCTGAGGGATTAGGAATGTTTTCCTGAAGGTTATCAAAACTGCTATCTTATACTGGCAGAAACTGTCTAAAAGACCTGTCTAAAACACCTCTGAGGTGTACCAACATTAATTTATGGTTTAGCTATAGCTCACTGGCTATAGCATAGCATGCACAGCAAAAAAATCTGAGACGTGTGAGATCATTCTGCTTGTTTCCAATGCCATTTCACTTGTTTCGGGGATTTCCTAGAAACCTCCTAGAAAGTATCACAAGGCAAAATAAAGGCCAGTATCAATAGTATCAAGAAAAAGGTGGTTTGGCTAAAAGCAACCATCAAATGGAAAATATTGATTTGTTTATATCCTTGACAGACTCTAAAGCCTTATCGACACAGAACAGTGATAACTTTTGACTTAACGTTTTGCATTGTGTAGCCTACAGTCTCCTGTAATAAAACCAGAACAGTGTTTGAGAACAGGAAATAACTTAATTAGCTAGCTTTGAAAACTCAAAGATTTCAATTGTCAACTAAGTACAAAGGGGAACCAAACTGGAGATTGAGATTGTGTGATTTGAAATACTACGGCCCTAAGGATTGCTGTGTCATATGAGAATATGACACAGCAAACTGCCTTGTGCACCAATCCAGGTGTGGAGATTTAATGATGAGGCACGTGCACGGATTGTTAGTTGAGCACCAAAAGCCCTTTCATAGATTTGTGGCTACCTCTGATAAGTTTATATATGGGTTTGACTCAGAAATAATGGTGAATATATAGCCTGAATGTAACACAAGGAGGTATTTGTCACATACAGTGTGAGTGGCAAAGAAGAAATGGTAGAAAATGAAAGACAGGTGGAGAAAGAGAGGGAAAGGGAGGGAGTGAGTGAGTGAGTGAGTGAGTGAGTGAGTGAATGAGTGAGAGAATGCTTGACTTTGCTAGATGGGTAGTTGGAAAGAAAGAAGAAGAGCATTGGAAGGGAATGGTGTGTGTGTATGTACGTGTGTTTAGTGATGCCGTCAATTACCTTCAGCCTGTGCTGTGACACTCCGATGGGAGAGAGAAAGGGACAGTAGAAAAATGCACACACAAGCACAGCCCATGCTCCTCCTCGTCCTTCTTCTATGGCCCGCTCCTCCTCTCCTCTTCTCTCCTCCCAGCTCTACTCTTCACAAATCTACTCCTTCAGTTCCACTCCGCAACCATCAATTCCAACTCTTCCTTTCTCTGACCTGAAAGTATACAGATGAAAATATAGGTGTCAATGATGAAGGCCACTTCAAGATAAAAACAAAATCAGCCATTTTCAATTAGAATCGACTCAAGTTTCGTTTTAACATACTTGCAGTGACAGTGTTCTAATACATGTATGTACAGGGTGTATGCCTTCATAAACTTCTAACTACCTGAAATAACGTCAGACTAACACAGTAGAGTTTCAGACTGGTAAGAGGACCTTCATAATACAGTTACATTTTACATGTCGTTTAGCTCTCATTCTTAACCAGGGCAACTTAGAATGACCAATTCAGGTAGGGGTTCGTCAGGTCACGTGGCTGTTGATGGACACACTTGTTGTAGCAGGGGTCAAATCTGTGACCTTTTGGTTTACAGAACAGTCTCACATGGCCACCCTGCCATCCTAATACGACCAAACAAACCGCTGGTCAGGTGGTCAGGTGAAACACTAAGGCCGGGAAATAATAATTTGCCATGGCGTGGGCTGATCTACGTTATAGTCAACATGGATTGGATTGGAAACACAAATCCATGTCCAAAAACAGTATAAGTCAAATATGATTAATAAATCTGTTCAATCTCTAATGCTGATTTGATAGAGATCATCAAAGCAGTAGTTTCTGGCAAGCTTTCAGTTAAGATACCTTGGTCTAAATATGATTCTCTGAAGCAACTATCCTGAAATACACATTACTGTTTCCCAGTAGCTTTTGAAGACCAATGTTAACGGCTACAGTCCCGCTCAGTACATTCCACTCAGGGTAAGGATGACAGGGGATGATTCTACAGGTGCAAAAGACGTTTGGCCTGGTCGACCGTCAGCCAAATCTACAGACCAATGCACCTGTCCTGGGGAGAGGATTAACCAAACCCCCCGAGGGCCCCTCATTGCCCTAGAACTCACACTGTAGGGGTGGTTATGTACTGAGCTATGGCCAGGACAGCATGGCTAATCGCCTCCAGTGTCTGAGTGTATGTGTGTGTGTGTGTGTGTGTGTATGTGTGTGCATGCTACCTTACGCAATGGTCAGAAAACTGTAGCGCCATAGCAAATCTGCAATAACGGACACCATGTGAGTCCAATTTCAGTTTCCACCTGCCACTGGGGTGTGTGTTTTTGTGTGTGTGTGTGTGTGTGTGTGATAGTGCTTCATGTTTGGCCAGGACACTGTGACACAATAGCAAATTTGTGGCAAAAGACATCATGTGAGTCCAATTCTTATCTCTACTAGCATGTATGAGTATCAACACACACAAACACACACACACACACACACGCACGCACACACACACACACACCAAGTTTGTATTGTCTGTAATTGGAAATCTAATGGAGCACCAGTTGCACTGTGACCATTTTTTGTGAAATAGAGTTTCTGTTTTTATTTTTCAAGGCACGGGTAAGAGGCAAGACACTATAGCTTTGCTTAGCCGGGGCATACAGATACAGTACAACTGCCCCCAGGCCCAAGATGGGGGGCAACACAAGGCTCCTCTCAGAGTAAACACTGGCTCCTCTTTGAGATGACTAGGGAAATCAATATTATCAACATTCAGTTATAGGGGTGGAGGTGGGGGTGGGCTACTGGCAATAGCAGTAGGTGAGTTAGAGAGAGTCTCACTGGTGAAAGCACAGCAATCAACATGGAGGTAGAGCATTACCTATCCATGAGAAAATGGAGATAGATAGACAGACAGACAGACAGACAGACAGACAGACAAACAGACAGACAGACAGAAATGAAAGAGTTTAGCCCCAAGGCTTCATCAAAACATCAGAGAGACTCTCCGCCAGCCTCTCACACAGTCACACGCAGGTTAAAAAGGCTTGGCTGCAATCAGTCTTAATTGGCCACAGCCGCTGATTGCAGCCTGAGCCTTACCCCCCTCCCTCCCCCCAGTCCGCCACAGAGAGGTTTGCCTTTACTCTACCATACAGAAAAATAACAGACGTGGTGAGAAAAAATTGATTTCTTTTTACTTGAAGGATTTTATCTATCAAGTCATCAAACAATTGTCATCATAACAACATTATGTACATAAATAAATAGCAATGTGATACAAATGTGGATTCCAGAAATTTCCCCACTGTGGTTTGACAACCTGGTCTGACAAAGCCGGATTGGCTGAAGGCTGACTAGTTTACAACTTCTGCAGATGGAAGTGAGAGCTGGCACGACATTGCATTGTAATGTAACACAGCCAAAAAACACACTCCACTCTCCCATTCACATACCAATGCAGATCTGAGATCTGTCTCTGCATGTATCCTTCTTATAACAGAAGACTGTACCGCAGAGAGGCCAAATTCAAACGTGTGCTTTCTGTAGAGTGATGGCCACTGCAGAAGTCTCTCCATCCTGTATTAGTGCAGCAGGGTTTTCAAATAGGTTCTCATGGGAGTGGAGCAATAGTGCAACAAGCATGTAAGAACCTCTCTTTGATGGCTTCAACACAGATTTAAGAGCGATTTCAGCATGTCAAGATATGCCAGGTTACAGTACAGATTAGTACAGAAGATGTGATCCAAAATTGCTGTCTCCAAGCAATAGCTCCGCCGACAAATGGAAATGGTTAGTACCTGTTGTACACATCTCACCATCTATCCACACATTCACCCATATATCCCAAGGTTATAATAACACAAGGTGGCTGTCACCCCACATGGTGAGGCCATCACTTTGACAGAAGAAAACTCACTAATGAAGTGAACATGGCCCCAAGCACAACTGTGGTCAAAGCTGCAGCTCATTCCAACAATACCTCAAGACATTCCTGCAACATCTGCAATCATAAGAACACATCAGATATTCAGACGACATGCTTCCACATTAAAAACATGTGCACAATGGATCTATCACTCACACCACTCTGAAATAAAAATCGCTTTAGTCCAGCCTCACCGAGGGGAAAGTTTGTATTGTGTCCAAGACCTTAGTTTATTCCTGCCCTGAGAGGATTAAATAAGGACACAAAATGAAGTCTTCCTATCGCTGCTGCTTAAACTCTCTCTGTTTCCCCCATCACTCTCTCTCTCATACACACACACACACAGACAGACAGTCACACACGTGCTTGCATGTACAGATATTCACACACCGTATGCCCTACAACTCTAACTAACGTCAGCTATTTCTATATAATGGCATTTTACACCTCACCACTTCACAGGATGGATTATCCTTGTAGGTGGGAAACTGGTAACGGTGAAAAGACACACACACACACACACACACACACACACACACACACACACTACACGACACACACAAATACAAACTGCGATATATGATAACAGATAACTGGTGTACCACTATAATCATCGATTTATATAATCAAAGACACACCATCTACTACACACCAGTAATACAAGGCCAATGCGCACACATTCACACACACACACTCACACACCCATACTTAGCATAGTAGCTGCAGCATACTGTACAATACACTGTCTTAATATCACTTTGCTATTCCAGTCAACCATCACAGACAAGTCTCTGCATGGGGGAAAAATCCACTATTCACTCTACATAGTTTCATCTCCTGACACCGCTCTCCCAAACAGACAGCAGAGCCCTTCATACTCTTCATAAATACACTACAGCTGATACTACTGCAACATGCAACAGGTCTTGGTATTGTTCCCATAATACACTAATATTTGTGGCATCGCATTTAAAAGCTTGGTTAATTCTATGTGTTTTTGCAGTGTAAAAGCTTTGGATAAGCTCCTGTGGCTGAAAAGAGAAGCCTTTTAAGACATTACACACAGATAAAAATGCTGTCATTTTCTGCCAAGTTAAGTCCATTAGCCTTGCTGTTTTGTCACAATGTGTGTGTGTGTGTGTTTCTCTGCAGTTTACAAGGGCTAGATTGAGCGGAACGGCACATTTGCAGGCTAACAGTTTCATTTGCAGACTAACAGATTCAGCAATTTCCTTATCACAGACAGAAGGTAAATGAGACAGAGAGAAGAGGTGGAAACAGCAAGCACTCAGACAAGTTACATTGTTCAACGGGATATTGTACTGTAAGCAGCAACAGGAAAGGTACAACGTACTAGAGTGTGTGTACCATGTGTTGGCCTCAGTCCAGACATTCAGGCTGTAACGAGAGTATCTTGGCAGGAAAGAATCTAACACACACACTTTGTAAAGCACCATATTAGAGTGCAGTAAAAGTAATGGCGTTTTCACTATAGCCCTAAAATGAGCCCACAGATTCTCACCTACCACTCCAGAGAAGTTAATTATTATTTTTGTCCCAGTCCAGGTGATTTCTTCAGGGTTGCCAGGTTGAGAGAAAGAAATCCCCTAAAAACACACTAAAACGTTTCATCCAAGTTAGGCAAAAAAAAAAAAAAGTCCAGAATTGATATTGTATTCCTTCAGAGGTGAGGTTATCAAAGTGAATATAATGAATAGTATTGGTGAATCGATGTGTGTCTATGTGTGTGTGTGTGTGCGTGAGTGAGAGAGGAGGTAGATATCTGTGAATGTGTGTGAGAATGGATGAATGACACAGAAAGGTTTTTTTTCCCAGTGCTGTGCTGTAGCGCTGAAAAGTTAGGGTGTGTGTGTGTGTGTGTTGGGGGGGTGGTGAAGTTGCTGTAACCTATTGGCTCACAGAGAGAAAGAAAGAGAGTGAGCGAGAGAGAGAGAGAGAGAGAGCGAGAGAGAGAGAGAGAGAGAGAGAGAGAGAGAGAGAGAGAGAGACTTGATTGCCAGCACCAGGGCAAGTCACTTGCAAGAAAATGAAAGTTGCTAAGGGAACTACTCTCACTGTTATAATTGGCTAGCACT